>JBCAUA010101721.1:0-10238 GCA_038406235.1 Peronia verruculata
GTTAAATGCCTGTCCCGGATTATAATCCGCGGGTTCAGGGCTTGGTCTTTCAACCTCCTGGATGGAGGTTATCTCGAGTCTCTTCTGTGCTTTCCCCTTACCTTTATTTCTATAGTCCCCCCACAAAGCCAAACTTGATTATCGTCACTCCTCGATCTTTATGTCTCAGAGTCCAGCTCTGGTTCACTCACAGATTCTGACCCACAATCATCATATTCGTCACCTTGAGTCTCCTCATCCGGTAAAATATCCGTACATTTTAAAGAAATGGACATGGGAAAGGGGGGGGGGGGTACACGCCGGCGTTTCTCAGACATTCTGGTGGATTTTTTGTAGAGCTAGACGTCTGCAAAGTGATTGTTTACGCTCTGGCTTTATTAAGTGCTGTGTAGAGGTTGACTGTAGTTGCAGCATAAAGAAACCACTAGTTATGTATTTCTTTTCATGATAGTTAAGAAAAGTCTGCCAAAATTCAAAATCAACAAAGAATTTCTATTGATTTCCATAATTAAAATATACAAAAATGGGGAAAAAATGTCCTTAAATGACACACACACACACAAAAAAAAAAAAGCCAAAACAGCAAAAAGTGCGGCAATCGTGAGGCAAGTGGGTAAAAATGTGGCCGTATGATGTGCGGTGGGGCCCCATTTTTCTCGGATCACAGCTATATACGATGACGGAATACCAATCACAGATATCGGAGGTGGTAGCACCAGCGGAGGTGATAGCACTTTCAGATGGTTCGGAAAAGAAAACCAATTTAAAAGAAAAACCCAAGCAAGTTGCAGCCGGACGTGCTGGTGCTATCGCCAAAAAGGCCACACAAGAACGACTACTTGAAGAGCTTAGAGCAACCAAAGAACCACAACATCAACAACCTCTCATCCAAGATAAACAATCTGACCCCGAGGATCAACAATCTACCCCGCAGTGTGGATACTGGTTATTGGATTATAGTTGATTTTGCTGGTGTATAATGTATTTATTGTATGTCAGTAGCTTCCACGCCCAACGGTATAATGTAGAACTGTTATAACAGCAGCCCCCCCCCCCCATCCCCTTCGCCCCACATCAAATAATTAAAGATGTGTGACCACTTTCATCTGGAATAGTAGACCTACAGCATATCGACTCCAGCTACTGAAGGAAAGATTGTCGTCAACGATCTGTATCATAGCGCTGTTGTACCCGGTTTAGCTACTGAATACTTAAAACTGACCAAAATGGGTTTCAGGGGTGTCCCTCCCCAGGTAGACCCCACACCACGTGATATTGGGATGTTGGTTTTAGACGTAGGTCTCGCGATGGCGACTAAAGATATTTTGATCAAAGAAGGGCTAATATCACCAAATATACTAAAATAATTTCATGGCATCCATAGCATCGTTAGTAGGGGGCGCCTTTGTAAGAACTCTGGCGTTCAGTGGCAGCAACTATCCCTTCTCTATGTGGGGGAGATCTGGAATTGACGAGGAACTTAAAACGCCGTGATAAGGCAGTCGAGGAGTTGCAAGCAGTTCAGGAAAAATGATCCCGGCAGCGGACTGAGCGTCTCGACTGGATCAACAAAGAGCTTCGGAGGCAAGGTCATGCGGTTCTGCAGTCGATGTGGCAATTTGTGAGTATGCACGTTGCCGGTGTGTTACTGAATCCTTTGACACCCGAGCCAAAACTCTCAGATTTTTACACACCTAGGAACGCACAAAAAGACCGTGAGATCACTTTCATTGCATATGAGTTGTCGTGACGGGTTTGGAGACTTACAAGCTAGTGAAGTAATAGCTTTTCAGGCTATTGAAGACGGTCATGAACTTTGAATGGTGAATGGATGTTAGTTAAGACGTTGTATGTGGTAAACACGCGGTGTATACGGACGAGACGCACACAGGAACAGAGAAATAAGAACAGGAATCCTCCACGTCGAAATGATGCAGGTGCTTGGGTTCACTAGTCCGAAGACCGAAGAACTAAGAAACTTAGTCATTTTCATTCAATAAGACAGTATGGTGCTTATTTTTTTTTTTTTTTTGACAGAACAAACATTACTAAATGTACCGGTATCTTATTTTTATTTTGTGTGTGCGTGTGTGTGTTTGTGTGCATGCGTGCATGCACGCGTTTGTCACTGCTATGGGAAGCAAATCGAAATATGTTCCCATTCCAAAAAATCAGTTATTTTCAATCAAAAAGACAAAGTTGCGTTTGATTTTTGAATTAACGAAGGATAATAATTTTTTTTATTTTGGACGTGTATGTGTGTGCATGCGTACCTGCGTGCGTTCATTTTTCACTGCTTTAGGAACCAAATAGAAGAATATTCTCATAAAAGCACAGAGTTGTTTTCATTCAAAAAGATAATGTGGTGTTTCATTGTTTTATATTTTGACTGTACACACAAAAATGAATGTTCACAATCCTCATAAATGTGAACATTCGGACTAGATCTAGATGTGGGCCTAAATAAATTTAATGTGAACCTATGGACTAGTGAACCTTCGGACCAGTGGGACGTTCCCGTGCTTGAGAGCAATACAGGCTTCAGGTTCTCTCGAACCTACTGGTCCTTGATCTCACCAGACCACAAGCTCTAGATCTATGCGCACACATGACTTCATTCACACAAGATCTGACTAAACTCTCTCGAGACTACACGACCACACTTGCATGGGCCCAGCACATACAATTACAATCAGCTAAAAATTACTCAAAACACATATTCGCGTGTACCCAACAGGCACAATGATGATTCCTTGCACATGTCCCCCTTTTAGAAATTTTGTGACATGAAACAAAACTCTAAATACTCAACAAATCATGGACATTTCATCGATGGCAAAAATCTTCTACACATACATCTCCCGCCTTTAAGGATCAATCTCAAGATGAAATTCAATTCAACAATACCAAATAATCAAACAGTGCCAACTCGTGACACGTGGTAAAACAAACGCAGTACTAAAACCAGTGAAGTACGTAATTGAACACTTCAGCAAACTGTGATAATCACATATCTACACGTCATCAATGACAACAAATACATCCTTTACACATAATCTGTACGAGATTCTTACATGGGCTAAATCCCTCTAGGTCCAGATCAACCTCTACGACTTAAAAGGTCAGCACCAACATTCTGGGACCCTTTGATATGCTCAACTCAACATTAAAGGAAAAACTCTGTAAAGACAATGGCCAACGCATTATTCTAGGGCTTTCAAACTTAGAAGTGCTTAAAAAGTCCAGAGGTCTGTGGTCAGTTTGTAGGGTGAAGTGCCTTCCATAGAGATATAATGAAAACTTCTTGACACCCCAAACTATGGCCAAGCATTCCTTTTCCATGGTCGAATATTTCTCTCCGTATCAAGCCGTTTTCGTTTGCATAGGGTATGGGGAATAAACGACCACTGACCTCCTGTAATAGGGTTGCCCCAAGTCAGACATCAGATGCGTCAGTCCACAGAATAAAAGTCTGGTCCAAGTTCAGCAGGTGCAGAATCGGCTTGAAAACAATGGCTTGCTTCAATGATCTGTAGGCCTTCTCCTGCGCATCGTCCCACCCCACTGTGTTCGGGTGTCCCCTTCGTGTGAGGTCCGACAAGGGTGATGCCACAGCGCCTAAATTCGGGGTAAACTCCTGATAGTACCCAACGAGTCTGAGGACCTCACTTCCTCAGGGGTCTCAGAGCCTCACTTCCTTCTTCATCGGGGGTCTCAGAGCCTCCTGTACCTTCTCGAGATGATGACCAAAATAGTCGACAACCGTTGCCCCAAGGACACACTCTGTTGGACGTGCTGTTAGATTTGATTCCTTTATCCGCTGGAATAGTTCCTTCAACGTCCCTCCCATGATCTGGTATGCACTAGAAATAGAATATCGTCGACATAGTCGATCACATTCTCTGCTCCACCCAGCAGCTTCTTTACGGCACGGGTTAGGGTCAGGGTGGTCCCAGAATTCATCATTCCGAAAGGCATCCTAACGACCTCACAATGCCTGTCAAGAGTCACAAATGCAGTCTTCGGGGAGTCTTCAGGTCGCACAAGAATCTGCCAATACTGAGGTCGATCTTCGAGAAACACTTGTCCTCCTGCATGTTCTGGAACACTTCAGCCGTAAGCGTCATCGGATGTCATCGTGAGTTTGTTGAGCCTCCGATAATCTATGCAGACCCGATTTTATCCACTCTCTTCTTGACGACCATCACGGGTGATGCATACGGTGAAGAGCTCTTGCGGATGATGCCCATCGTCTCCATCTCTCAGAGTTCTGACTTCAGTGCTTCACGAAATGCATAAGGCACTGAGTAAGGCCTCTGGCGAACGGGTGTGATAGACGTAAGGTCGATACAATGTTCAGCCAGGTTGTTGCTGCCACTAAATATTCTGAATATTCTGCAACGCCGCAGCCTCCACTTTTTTCAGTTGGGAGCGGGTCAGTTGCTCGCCATATCGTAGATCACTGACGCTTTCTTTCTGGCCCCAAACTCCAGGTTCAAGGAGGTCTTCAGGACACACCTCTTCCTCCTCAACCTCATAGTCCTCTACAACTGCCATACTGGCAGCCCTCACTGACTGGCTTGCGTCTCTTAATTCTTCTCTCCTGTCGTAGTTTACCGCCACTGTATTCGTGGGCTTCATTACGTCTGTTAACTTACCACATTCTCCTCGGGAGATGTACTTCTTCAGGAGGTTGGAGTGCAATGTTTTCTTTTTCCCTGTCACCCTCACTTTATAATCGTTCGGGCCGACCAATTTGATTACATCTTATGGTCCCTTCCACTGCATCAGAAGTTTGTTGGTGTCTGTGGGCAATGACACTAGCTTGCTCTTTCTGTCGTAGTACCTCTTCTGCCTAGCTCGAGCCTTCGACAGCTCCTCGTAAGCTATTTTCAAAGTGTCATCCAGTCTCTCGAGTAGTTCAAGGACATACTGAAAGCTGGACTTGACTTCTACTTCTTCTAAGTCCTTGCTCCACAACTCAGGCATGATGCTCATGGGGCCTCTGACACTCCTCTCATACAATAGGCCAAAGGGGTCAAAATGAGTTGATTCCTGTGGCACCTATCGGTAAGCGAACAGCAGAGCGTTGATGCAATGGTGCCATTGTCTCGGCTGCTCACTGCAAAGCCTCTTCAGCATGATCTTCAACGTTGCGTTAAACGTCTCCACTAACTCGTTGCACATCGGATGGTAGGGCGTTGGCGTTAGTTGGGTGACATCGAGTAGTCTGCATACCTCCTTCATGTAATCTGAAATAAACTGGGTTCCTTGGTCGTCCAGCACTTCTTCCGGTATTCCTAGACGACTGTAGATGCCCATCAGTGCCTCTGCAACTATTTCTATATTTCTCCTCCTCCACGGGACTGCTTCATGGTATCTCGTGGCGTAATCCAGGAGCGTCAAGATGTACCGATGTCCTGCTTCACTTGGGGGATTCATCGGTCCCACAATGACCACTCTGCCAAACTCTTGAATTTTCTCCAGAGGTGCTCGTGTTACCTATCCCTTTTTAAAGGTCTTTTGCCTTGCAGTATTCCGCCACGTTTCTGTCGACTCAAGGCCAATAAAAATTGCTAGTGACCTTGTCCCGCGTCCTCCTGATTCCAAGACCTTCAGTGATGGAATCATACGCCGCAGACATGACATATCTGCTCAGACTGTGGCAAAACTAACTTGCTTCGTCGTCGTCCAACCTCCTCGTTCAGGATCGTGGTAAATTCTTTGGACGACTCCATCCTTTCTCTCGAAGGTTATCTTCCGGCCCTTTAACTTTGGAGTTTTGCCCTGTGTCATTGCTTGTATGGCTGGGTAGCTGGATGTCGACTCCTATCCACACCTCCGTGCTTTTCAACCTTAGGCACCTGTATCTGTCTAGACTTGGCCTCCCTCTCCTGAGCCCGCGTTGTCACGGCACCCGCAGTCATAGACTTGTCTGGTTCCCTCCAAGTTGCCCATAACCAAGTCACACATGGCCTCTAGGATGCATAACGCTTTTACTTCCCGCTCAGATAGGGTGTCTCAACATTGATTACGGCCTTCCCTGCCAGCAGCGTCATGTTGTCTATTCTCCTCAACAGACAGCACTCTACGGTCACTTGGTCGTCACCAACTAGCTCATGACGCACCACAACGCCTACACAGCCGGTATTACTCAATACGTTAACTGTCTTGTCTCCCACAAGACCCTTCAGTATCGGCAAGCATAGCTCCTCCGCTATCTCCCGATCACCGCAGGCTCGACAGTTGGTCAAGACTGGGACCCTATTCCCATTTGCCAACCGTAACTCCCATTTCTGGATCTCGGCACTGACGTCCTCCGTGGTGTCCAACAGCGCCACATCCTTCCTCGATGTGCACGAGTTTTCTTCAATCGCCATCATATCGTGAGCTTAGTTCTTTGTTGCTCTATCTCCATCGTTTATAGTTTGAGAAAACTTATGTTTTATTTTAGCAATTGTGTTTGCATACAGGAGTTACGACAAAATGATTTTCAAAATCACCCCGTTTAGCCTAGTGATCGGTGAAATAATTACATTATAATGATAGATTTACTATCCCTCTTTCATATGATATATTTATCTCCAAACAGCCCAAAAGTGGAGATAAAGCAATAAAGAACTGAGCTCACGATAACGGCCCCCGCTGATTTCTTAGCCGTGGGCTCTGCTGCACTCTTCTGTAACGGGCAATTCTTGATCACATGCCCTGGTCTCCTGCACCTGAAACACATCGGTTGGCTTTGATTGGCCTTGCAATCAATATCCTATGCCCTGGTTTCTTGCACTTAAAACAGACGTTGGATTTTGGATTCCTCTTTGTCCCTCCGCGCTGTGGCTTAACACGACTGGTGGTTTGTGTTCAGTTTCGAGACCTGTCACTCAATCGCTGATTTCTGGCTACTAAGAACGTTAGCTGCCTCAGCCATATCGTCTGTCGTCCTTAAACTCCTCTTTCTCAAATGTGTGGAAAGATCCTGAGGGCTGGCGTCCATAAATTGTTCTCGCACAAACAGGTCACGCACGCCTTCGTGATTCTTTTCCCTCTTTGCCAGCTCCATCCACCTCTCAGGGTATGTCTTGATCCTGACCACAAACATTGATGGGCTTGCAGCTTCTGGACTTCTGTATGTACGAAATCTTACTCCAAAATCAAATGGAGGACTAGGCATTAACAACCCATAATATACACATATGTGCTCTAACCTATCACGCTACGTTCTATACATGTCTTTCAACTCCTGATGGAGGTTATCTCGATAACCTGAATGGTGATGTCAAAATTATGATGGGGGCTGCCAGGAAGTCATTACATCTACACATTTGAGAAAAAATTCCAACGGACACTGACAACAGTTTGTCCAATGCAATAGCAAAATAACTAGTCTTTAACCTTAACTAATCGCTAGTTAAGGCTACTCATGGTTGGAAAATGAAAAAAAAAAAAAGTCCCTTTTCATCCGCCCCAAAACAACATAGAGATAACAATGGGACTACGCACTTCCTAACCAACCTTGCTGGGTCCTGACTCAAAGGCCACCCACTCATTTGTCATGCGCCTTAGCAGACTGACCAAGATATCTAAGGAGTATCAGGGGGAGGAAAAACCAGTCTATAAAACCCCGTATTCACCAGTCTATCTTCAAACTCGGACCTTTTACCGCTCTCGGCTTCTCCGTCTCTCTTACACTGTGTGCGCTCGCTTCACGCCGCATCCCAAAACATTAATTGTTTCTCGTGAGAGTACAGAAGCCAAGATGGCAGCCAACAATTTCGTGTTGTTCAGCTTCAGTCGGGTAGCTTTCTTTGTCTGTGTTGCTAACGTGAACTTGCTGCTGGGCCAGAACGTCGAGGAAAGAGGTAAGTTTTCGGCCACTGGTCAGTTGAACATTTGATGTCCCTAGCATTTTCAGAACATTATTATATTAGCGAGACTTACTTTTAAATCTGTTTGAAATCCTCTACTTTAGTTCTGAATGAGAACCAGATTTTATTTAATGTCACCATTATCTGTAGACTAACTGTTGAAGCAGAATAATTAGATCTACTCCTTGCTCGTTAAAAAGAGTTTAATTATTGAGATGAAGCTATCGAAAAATTGTGTATACAACGCAAATTTAAGATAGCACCACAGGCAAATTTCTTCTTACCCTCCCTTCCCTATCAGTGGTTAGTCAAGGTACCTGTGTCTGACATGAATAGAGCTCATGAAAGTAAATATGTACATAATATGTACAAAATAATTATAATCCGCTAAGTTGGTATTAACATTTCTCTGTTTGGAACGATAGAGGAGATATGTTTTGGGGGGTGTAACTCTAACTTTTTTTTCCTATCACATCGAAGAACGCAATTTTTATCCCATGACACTGTTTACCCGGAAGTGAACTGAAAGAAACAGCTGTTTATTTCCGATCCCTGACCTGTAAAGTGTTAAAGTATAGGGTGTTTGTTTCCTATATTAGAGTACATAGCCCAAAGACACAAAACCCAGTAAATCCTCATACAAACCGTAGTTATGTGTATTTTCTATGCAAATATTAAAACGTTACAGCATTCAGATATTTTACGGAGGAGGATACAAGTACAAGGCATTTATTTCTTTACTTTTGCAAGATGGAGCGAAGTCCTGTGGTTGTTTAATCGAGAGAACTAAATAAGAAATGTAATTATTAACTTTTCCTGGCACAATCAACTCTTGCTGTCCAATTATTCACCAAAGAATTCCACAGAAAGAATTAGATTTTCAAGCGTTCTCTAAATCCAAGAAACTAGTAACAAACGAAATGACAAAACAAAACAGATAAGACACAAATAAAAAAACAAAACAAAAACAGCACAATGTTGTAAAACGAAAGAGCTTACCTTTCATTAGACACACCCAACAACTTTCTCTTACATATTTCGTATCTCATATTGAGACACATAAAAGGCATTATATGATAGTATTAAAATTATCAGGATTTTTTTCTCTGTCACTACAACTGCTTTTGGCATTGCTGCTGCTGTTGTCTCTACCACTGTTACTCCTCCTCCTTCTACTACTACAACTACTACTACTACTACTACTACTACTACTACTACTACTACTACTACTACTTCTACTACTACTACTTCTACTACTACTACTACTTCTACTACTACTACTACTACTACTACTACTATTAAAACTACTACTTCTACTACTTCTGCTGCTACTACTACTACTACTACTACCACTACTACCACTACTACTACTACCACTATTACTACTGCTGCTACTACTTCTATTACTACTACTAACTACCACAGCCACAATTACTTATAACAATGATAACAGTTTTGTAGTAGTAGAAAGCAGTAGCAATGAAGGGTATGACAATGATGACCCAAATTATAATGATCATAATGGTAAAAACAAATACCTGTAGAAGTGAGAGTATAGTGACAATAGCAGTCTATGCAGTCGTACAATGTAATACTGTCGTCATTTTTAAAAATACCGCATATGGCAAATGGTGAAATTAACAGCCTGACAGAATAACATGTCAGGTTTTTGCATGTACTATACTTATTATGTAATATTTCTGTCATCATGCGTCTATCGTGTGCGATCATTTTTGGTGATGACGATAATGGCATCTCCCGCATTCTTCCTCTTTTCGTTCTTAATTTTGTTTCTTGCTTTGTTTTTATTGCGATTGGTCCTGTTCATTGTCTGTTGCTTTTTCCTCTCTTCTTTTCTTTTTACTCTTCTTCTTCTTCATACTCCTCTTCTTCTTCTTCATATTCTTCTTCTTTGTCTTCTTCATATTCTTCCTTTTCTTCTTCCTCTTCTCTTACTTCTTCTTCTTCTTTCTTTCTTTCTTCCTTCTTCTCCTTCCTCTCATACTTCTTCCCCTTTCTTCTTTTTTTCCTATTTTTGTTCTTCTTTTTTTCCTACTTCTTCTTCGTCTTGTTTTTCTCATACTCCTTCTTCTTTTGGTCTTTCTTCTTCTTTCCTTCTTCATCTTCTTTCCTTCTTTTTCTTCTTTCTTTCTTTCTTTCTTTCTCTCTTTCTTCTTCCTCTTCTCATACTTCTTCTTCTTTATTTCTTCTTTTTCTTCTTTCTTTCTTCTTTTTCTTCTTTCTTTCTTCCCTCTACTTCTTCTTTTTTTTTCCCCTATTTTTCTTCTTCGTCTTCTTTCTTTCTTTCTTTCTTTCTTTCTTTCTTTCTTTCTTTCTTTCTTCTTTCTTTCTTCTTTCTTTCTTTCTTTCTTT
>JBCAUA010101732.1:0-10238 GCA_038406235.1 Peronia verruculata
CAGGTTAAGCCAGCGGGGTTGTTCTATTATTTGGTATATAGATCTACGGATCCTGGGGTAACAAACGAAAAAGCGCCGATCTTTCTACTATCAGTGCCCATTATGCCTGGAAGGATGACTATTGTCTATTTTCCCCCAGTTATACTATGTGTCATGTCATCTAGATCTATGTCAGGTCACTTGTCATGCCATGTCATTTTGTGTCATGCCACATGTGCCTTGTCACGTGTCATGTCACATAATACCCAAATCTTGGAAGACATACCATTACTTTACCAAAATTAGGTAGCATCTATTTAAAGGTTTAGACTTTTAGTTTTGTACTTTTCAGCATCACTTTAGATCTTGCTCTTTCTTTTATTACAATTTACATTCACATCTTCTAATCTAGTCACAGATACCATTAGTAATTTAGTATATATTCATGGATTTTCTTCTTAGTACAAAAAATGAATGTACCCAGTTGGAAAATCTGTGAATACTTCAGGTAGCTAGAGCTGCCAGGGTTTTATCTGGGCCAAAACATATTAACAAGTTGCAAACTGCCTGTTCCTTAGTTGCTCGTCACTTGTCAGCTGAAATGTGAATTGCAACAAAGCATAATATTACAGCTTTCTTACCGCACTAAGCACATAGCTGCCTATGGGACCCAGGCTCAATGTGGGCATGTGCTAAGTTTTGTTCACCCCACCCCCCCCCCCCTCCTTTCACATCCCACTCCCTTTTTGTCTTCCAGTCATTTTGCATTTCCATTGCATCATTTTCCCAGTAACATGTTAAAGTCAGGCTCAAGAAGTAAGAAAATCATTCAGTTTGTTGGACTGTAATTTGATTTTTTTACTTGCAGAGAATACATTTACATGGTCAGCTTTTCACATTTGGTCAGAATTAAAAAAAACAAAGATATGAATTTTAGAAATGTCTAGAATGAATATTTATGTTAGGAGCTGAACATCAGAACCTTTAACAGACTTAGCACCATTAAATTTCATGAACATGTTTGTCAAAAGAAAAAGAACTTTGCAGCACTACTGGTCTAGAGATGGTTTAACGTAGCAAGATTTCTTTCACGGGAGTAAATTTTAAACTGTGTTTGATTTCAAACTCTTCTTCTTTCTATGATATATTGTAAGGTAATCTCATTTTTTGATAAATGATATTTTTCTACAGAGAATTCTATCCCTGATTTATCATTCACAGTGATTAGTAAGAATGCTATTTGTTAATGGCTCTTAAAAATTCATGTGACGTTACAACATGCAACTAAGTCTTTTTTTTTTCTTGGTCAGATTCATTCAATTTTGAAGTTTACGACATATTACACATCTAAGATTACATGATCCTATCTTTTCATCATGTATTCACAAGTGTAATTGACTATGGCAGAAAGAGATGGGACTAAGGTAATCGTTTGTATGCAATGGCATCATGAAAACTGTTTGAATCATGATCTCACAAGTGTTGAAATGTGTACCAAAATTACAGAGAATTACATCTGATTTATATTATACTACTCTTGTGACATTATTCAGCAGATGGAGTCAGCCCCTGTAGAAGTGGAAGAGGCTGGAGATGGGGGCAGTGAAGAGAAACAAGTGAATGAGGAGGCATCAGTGAAACAAGAGTCTCCAGAAAAAAATGTCAATATAACTGCAGAAAATGTTAAGACAGAACCTGTAGAAGTAGCTGTGGGTAAGGATACCTTATGCTAGCCTTTATTAGTTTATTTGCACCAAAGCTCCTGATTGCATGTATTTATGTGGGATTCCTTCATGTTTTTGTGTCTCATACATAATATTATATTATCTTTCCAGACGCGGACTTTCCTGCACAATTTTAACGGGCAACATAGAGGGGACAAGTTATGTGAAATTTCTATTTTATGCTGAGCATATTAGTGGTACTGGTAAAGAAAAAATTGTAAATCGCATTGGAAAGGTTGTGAAGCTAGTTATAGTGTCTTGCCATTTGAATGTTATATCTATCTTCTCAATCTGAGTCCCCCTCCAAGAATATAACAAGGAGAGTGCTTTGTTGACAAAGCTGACAGAGATAGTAAATGAGATGAGATTTTATATTAATCATCTAAAAATATATTGTTCTTATATTTGACTTACCAAACTTCAGAGAAAAACATGAACTACCACCTTCTTTGAGTGTACATATTATTGCTTGGTCCATCCTTACTGGACAACGTTGCTGTTGTACTTTAGAAGAAATATTACAGTTTTGGTATATGGTGGACTGCATTTCCTCACAATGTTATTAGCAGCTTCATAGTCTCCTCATAGTGCTGCACAGGCATATAGACATGATGCTTGTTGTGGAGGATAGGGAATGAGAGCATTGGAAGAAAAAGATAATTGCATTAATTACAAAAACACATTATGAATTCAAATATGCCATTCTCAAGAATTTGACTTATCATTCCTCTTTGATCTATTTGTAGAAAGAAATGCATTTAAAAAGATCGCAAATATTAATGTCTAAAGTATACACAAAGGAAACCAAGTGAAGTTTTATGTATTTAATGTACATGTATTAAATTCAGTGATGATAATGTTCCGCCAATTGGCGGAAATCCTCTTTTTTTTCCTTTCGCCAGTTGGTTTCCTCTTTTTCTCCTCGATAACAGTAGGCATCGCGACCCACCCTGCCTCCCTTCCAGTATGCCTCCCAGCACTTGTTCAAATGTAAAATGAAACTTCTTTTAAATAATTTGATCTCAGAATAAGACTTTCTTTTTTATCAGATAGGCTTGCATATGGGTTGGAGAGGGGTGAGGGCTGTTTTCTTACATGATTTGAGTTGACGAAAAATTTTCCTCTTTTTTGACAATTTTCTGTTATCATTTCTGCTGCTTGTCTGTTTCTTATCTGCTTCTTTCACCTGTTTCTTAACCTGAGACATAGACAGTGTGTCATAAATTTGGTGCTGAGAGACATGTGACATATATCAGACATCATGAAGTTTGACATTTGGGATTTTTACAGGTATCATATCTGATAACAACATTGCACCAGTGGTGTTTTCACAGCACCGTGTGGTTCCAAAGGTCTATGGAGAACAGAAACTACACCTGGTGTAAATATTGCACTGAGGTGTCTCTACAGCATGGAATTGTTGCATAATGAGTCTAAAGTGTTTCATAGAACAATGTTGGCATATACAACTGGCCTCTTACAAGCTTTCATAGGTCCATAAAGATTCTGAATTTTTTATTTCAGAATGGGACGCCATCTATATGGCTGTTGTTTAGATTGTTAAGTTGTTTTTTTTTTACAGAATGGAACACAGTGTCTTATGTAGCCGTTGTTTCTTCCCCAGTGTCTCACTGTTCCATGATGACTCCAAAGTCTCACGCGAGGTCCTGGGTAACATGTTCAAAGGTTCCTTCCTGGGGGAGGTCAAGATCCCCATCAATGATGACCTCATCTCCAGACCTCACAAAGCATGGTAAGGCAACAGATTCAAGCATTGTGGCTGACAGTCTACCAAATGATTCCCTTGTCCTATTCTAAATGATTCCTCTGAAACCAAGCCTTTCTCCCCCCCCCCCCACAATATTTTTAAAAGTAAAGAAAAAAAGAGAAAAGTTACAAAATGTTGATTGTCTTTTGTATTTAAAAAAAAAAAAGAGGGACAAAAAGTTAATTCTGGAAAACACAGAAATTGTCAGGCCTAGACATTATTATTCCTTCCAAATTTCTATCCTCAAAAATCCCAGGGGCCTGGTCCTGCACTTAAGGCAGATATAACCCTACTTTCTTGGGATTGAAATGTTACATTCATAATTAAACACAGACAAAGTAGCTATGACTTTATGCAAGACATCCACATTCAAAGTTAGTGTCTTTGATCTTATGGTCCACAAATCTGATTCTCTCAGCGAAGTTCCTTTTATATCAAGTTCATCTCCACCAGTTTCAGAACGTGAACTATTATTAACACTGTCAGACTCGGTACTTTTAATGCTGTTCATTTGTTACTGCTGTGATCTACTGTTTATTTATGGTTATTATAAGGTACTGTTTACAAGCCAAGGAATCCCTCCGAGCCAGTGACCAATCACTGGGCTCCATTCGCCTGAGGATCTCCTACTCCGCAGACTATGTTTTCCCCTCCAAGTACTACAACGGACTGCGTAATCTCATCTTGGAGTCAGCTGAGAAAAAAGTAGGTAGCATTTCACATATGTTGAACTATCAGCTGACGTGCCAGCACTCACTGTTTTCAGGGCAAAAGCCAGATCATGGCACAAATATCTCTTACTGTGACAATGGAGTGAGTCTGGCATAGTGGTAAGACTCTTACTGTTCACTGATAGCAAGCAAAGCAAGACCAGCATGGTTAGTTCTTAGATGGTGATGGCTTGGGCAGATGGGACTTGTCACCTTAGGTTGTTGGACCATCTTGACCAGTGGTGCCCAGAGTGGGTGGTACCATTCCTGGGGTTGGGGGGAGGGGGGATGGGGGGGGGGGGCAAAGAGATATTCCACGAGGATGGTGAAAGGTTGGATAGTGGTGCTCAAATAGTACATAATTTTATTTTTTTTAATGGATATTGATGACTGACTAAAATATTCAAAATTACTGAAGTAAAGAAGAATTAAATTTCCTGGATGCTGGTTAAAAGAAAAACATTGACCTAATTTAGTTTTCACAAGCCATACTTTAAACTGACACACATGACTCACGGTTATAATTTTCATTTGGTAGATGTAACAGTGAGTTTGTAGTGATTGGTACTAAAATTGTCTCTCTTTGTGCTAAACTTGTCTCTCTTCACTAATGATGATGTCCTTTTTCATTGTCAGCCTTTCACGTCCAGCGCTGCCTTCATCCTGGGTGAGATTGTCAAAGACATTGAGAGTGCAGCCCAGCCATTGGTCAAGTTGTTCCTGCACCATGGGAAGTTAGTGCCCTTGATCCACGCCTTGGCCGACTGGGAAATGTCAAACACTGTGTATGTAACATTTCTGATCATAATATGTAATGACTGTGACTATAGACTGAGGTTTGTTTCTTTCTAAATATGGGACGAAATTTTTAATAAGAACAAAAGAAAGTATGGCTATGTTGATATTGAAGAGGACTTTTGCAAAAACTCAGGTGATGTAAAAGTCTGTTTCAGGCTTTTCTGGTCAAGAATGATGAATTTCTGTGTTTGTTCGTTCTTGTGCATGTAGCTGCAGTCTCATCCATTCCCTTTTTTTAATTTTTGTAGGCGGCATAATGGACAAACGACTGTCCAGGGACACTTGGCAGTTTAAGGAGAAGCAAATGTATAGATCTGTATATGCATGTCAAAGTATGTAAAATGTAATCGACAGCTTTCCAAACCCCACTTGTCTATGCATGCAGTAAATGATGTGTTCACAGTTCTTTATCATGGTGAGATTTCAAATTCTAGATTTTTGTACAGAGGCGTGTATGTAATAGAAATGACAGGATGAGATGTGAATTGGATTTGGATATGACTCAAACTTGTTTCCTTCCCTACACTCTGCCAACAGGGATCCCAACACTTTGTTCCGAGGCAACAGCTTACTAACCAAGATGGTGGATGAGCTGATGAAGTTGATGGGGATGCCGTATTTACACGACACTCTCAAGTCTTTTGTTGACCAGGTCCGAGTTCAACTGTTTTGGTTCCATAATATACAGAATAAAGGGTGCATTTTTCATCACACTATTAACCATATATGTCAAGTGAAATAGTGAAAAGGAGTTTTAACAATCTGTGGATATCACCATGCTGGCAGTGAGGGACCTGCTTTCAAGCACATATACAGAGAAAAATGATTGAGAGTGATTCTGTCATAGAATGGAGATAGCATCTTACGGAGTCTAAAAGTTATGATAACTGCAGCAGCTGATATCACAAATAGGCTAGAAGTTGGATGGACTAAAGTAAATGGACTAAAGAACTTTCTCCATTTCTGTTACATTTATGTTAGTGTTAGTGATCAGTGCTTTCTTCATGTGTTCCATTGGTTTCGTCTCCTGTCCAGGTTGTCAGCGAGGCCAAGCCTTGTGAGATAGATCCCACGCGTGTGAAGGAAGGGGAAGTTCTGTCTGCTAATCAGGTGAGTTTTCAGCATTTCTGTAGCTGCTCAGTCGACAGAACCAAAAGCTCTCTTGATGGCTCTCGATAATCTTTTTATCTTTAAAAGGCTGTTTTATTGCACGGACCACAGGAATATCTGGATTTATTCATTTTGTGCAGCTGGTCACAATGAGTTTTTAGTCACTGGATTCAAACAGAGTTAAATCAGCAGATGTATGTGGTGAAACTCTGATAACCATGTTTTTATATTGCAGAAATTGGGAGAACATTTGAGTCCGAGCAAGGAAATGTTTGCTCTTATGGGCAAATTTTACATTTATGTGAAGATATTGAGAGACAAATGTATAGATTTAAGTGCCAAACATTGAATTCTTGCTGGTTTTTGCCTAAGTTTTAGCCAGTGCTGTATGAAACAAAATAAATGTAAGACGGAACTGGAATTTCCATGTCCTCCCCATCAGATGATCAGAGATGATGAAATATTGCTCTGCCTTAGACATCTTGTTCTACAGTCACATTCTCAAGTTACACAAGTTTTAGATGTCAATATTAGAGAACCTTTCTGTCTTAACAGTCTATCAGATATGTTTTGTAGAGGTTTATTACAAACTTTTGTATCAAGTCCAAAGATTATTTCAAGCAACTTTAAGTGGTCATTGTATTGCATTCAACCTGAAGCTTTTGAGAAAAAAAATTTATTTACTCACCAATATCTATAGGCCCTAAGCAGCTGGTGAAGTGCAGAACGGTTAGATTTTACCTGTCAGCTCTGGCTTTAACTAGGTCTGTTCAACAGGGGACCTCGGAAATTTGCTGCATTACAAAGGCACTTACATCACCATTTTCTGTGTGTCTTTGTCATCAATCATTCAGTATTGTAATCTCCTAGTCCATGCAGCATATCTGATAAGCTTCAACCAGTTCTCAGAGACAAGTAAAAAGGCTTTCCCAAAAACAGTCTAAGCCCTTGCGGCATAGATATGCTTTATATGCAATGAGCAAACCCCAGTTGTCATTGTTTTTCTATCCCCCAGGCCAATCTGTATGGTTATGTGCATGACGCTCTCAGCACCATCGTCAACTCTGGTCTTGTATGTCCGTCTGTGATGCGGGATGTCTTCTCCACTCTCAAAGCCCGCGCTATACTCAACTATCCAGGTCAGTCAGTGGTTATATGTATCAGTCATGTCTCCTGTTATTATTTGATAAATCAAAAGTATAGTTCTAGAATCATTTATGTTATCTGTCGTTTAGCGCTGCCACTTCACCTTTATTTTGATGTGTGCTGACTTTGGTTGAGGACTGAGTAGTTAGATATGAGTGTTTACTGTTTTTGCTGTTTTTCTGTGTAGAAATATATCCAAAACTTACATGCCAGTATAAACAACACTTGTATCGTTCTATCTCTTCTTTTTTTTTTTTTTTGTTGCGATCATTTCAGAATTGTTTGCTAACTTGTTTAATAGTTTGTTCATTTTGTATTTCACCAGTGGATGTTGTGCAGTCAGAGAATGACAAAGTTGTAAGTCCAATCGTCCTTAACTGGAATTACAACCCTGTCATTCTAAGGCCATGAAATTTCCCTTGCCAGTCATATTCATTACATTTCAATGTCAGATTTTTCTCTCTCACAGATAACGTAGCCGTCCGCTATCATGCAGTTACCAGCTTCATATTCCTGCGTTTCTTCACGGCAGCTATCATGGGACCCACTCTGTTTGATCTCTATTCAGATATTCTGGTCAGTAATTTAGTATTGTCCTTCCTGTCGTAGTCTGCTGTTTGTTTGTTTGTTTGTGATGGGGCTTAATGACTCAACAGCACATCAAACACGATAAGATATGTTTACACATCAGGAAGAAGAAAGGAAAGAGGCGGAATAGAAGACAGGAGCAAGGAGAGAGAGAAGAGATGTCACCCCTGGAACGTCGAGGATGGCACTCCATGGCAGAGTTAGCAACCAGTAATGTCAATGGACTTTTCAACTATCTTTTGCTGGCAATTTTTCCCTTTCATTTTTGAAGATTAAACATGCCCCTTGAAAAGAACACCTTAAAATTTGTAATTTGCTTTCTCTCTATTGAAATTGACCTTCAAAATTTCATCTCTAAATGTTTTATTCTTGACATAAATTGGCTTTCACTGTCTCACAAGAGGCAAGAGTTTTAGTAGAAAAAAAGGGGAAGTTCAAAACTACATAATGTATGTCTGATTAACTTTGGATAAAATAGCTATTTGGCTATTGTCCATTTCAGTATAGAGAATGGAAACCTGTAGCACAATGTGGTTGAGAATCTTTGTCAAACAGGGGTCTGCCATAGGTAACATAAACATATGTGTCGTCATTCAAAAGTGTTAACTAGAGTGAAAATGACCACTGTGACTAATTGTCTCACTACTTTAAAATTTTTCGATATTGTTTGTATGTGTCTCCCAGCCAGTCTGAATGAGCTTACGCCGTGATGGACTCGAACCAAGAATATTATTATACTGGAGAGTGGACTCATGGCTTGGCCTTAACAAAACACCCTTTGTCTTGTTTGCCAATACTGGACGCCATGGCCATGGAGGCGTTGCCATTTTGCTATGCTTGGCGTCCATTACAATGCGCAGATTTAGTTGGTCACTATTCTGATCTTGTTGGTCTTTTCTTGTAAACAAAGGGATTCATTTTTTTTTTTTGAAAATCGACAGCTACAGCAAGGACAGAATACAGCAGACTTGCAATCACGAGATAATGATTAGTGTGAAATTTAGCCATACATGAAATCATGAACATGTGAACTGTGTTAACTAGGTGTCTTTCCCTCACGGGCATAGCTCCACACCCAGTATGTGTGATGTCATCAGTCCACTCTCCAGTTTAAATAGTATAAACTCCTTGACTATAGCAGAGAAAGCTGGGGCTGGATATGATGGCAAGAATTTGCTATTGATACTTTATATATTACAGAAGTTTAAAAAAACTATAGTCATCGTTGAAAAAAAAAAAAAATTGCTTTTATGGACGGGTTTATAATGACATGCAATTGTGACGTGAATGTGTGGTTTTATGTGCGAAACCGTTCATTTTTACTGATCCTTATACTGATTTATTTGCCACTTAGGGGCCACCAACTGTCTCTTCAATTTTCATTATCTTAGGTTACAATCAAGCTAACTCAGAACTTTTTTTCACCCCAAGAAAATGTTTCTATTAAAGTTTTACTTGATAACTCAGTTTGCTGGCAAACTGACGTACAAGAAATTTTGACTGGCTGTCAGACATAGATGTTGTCCGATGGCCGATATGACCTCCACCTCTCTGACTGTTCCAGGATCCAGTTGTCCAGAGGACCTTCACTCTGATATCCAAGGGCATCTCTGGTCTTGTCAATCTGGTCAGCTCCAAGTCTGTAAGTCTACCCTGCCACCATGGTCTGTTGTCTTCTCAGCTTTGTCCAACATTTGTGTTTCTGTGCTCTTCAGCCTTTTAGAAATTGTCAGTGCTCAACTAAGCCATTTCCAGTGGTTCTGAGATCTTCAGAAAAAAAGGTGTATAGCACAGGTCATTGGATTTGGTTTATTACTTTTTCAGTGGCATTACCTGACAACACCTATGGCTTCAGGAATACCCTGAGATGTCAGTGACATTTGGGTAAAAGTATGAATGCCATCATGGAGCATTGACAAAGTATGCCATGTCATTCAGTACCTCTTTTATGCCATACAAATCATGCTTGCAAATTGTCATTATGTTACATAAATTGTGTTATTTTATAATTGAATATTTTTCAAGATAGAATGATCTTTCTTGCTTCCCAGTGGGAAATTTGTCCATGAAAACTATGATTAGCACAGACTACCAGCTCTTTCTTTCTCTCATTATCTCTGTGATTTAGATAACCATTATGATGCAGTGGTATTACGGACAAAAACAGGAGTTGGACCACTCATTCACTACAAACTGTTGCCTCCAATCAGATAGTAGGACCACTTATTCACTACAAACTCTTGCCTCCAATCAGATAGTAGGACCACTCATTCACTACAAACTCTTGCCTCCAGTCAGATAGTAGGACCACTCATTCACTACAAACTCTTGCCTCCAGTCAGATAGTAGGACCACTCATTCACTACAAACTCTTGCCTCCAGTCAGATAGTAGGACCACTCATTCACTACAAACT
>JBCAUA010101743.1:0-10238 GCA_038406235.1 Peronia verruculata
AAACAGAAACCCAAAATCGAATATTTTGAGCAAAAACCCAATTTCAGACACCCCCCCCCCCCCGTTCTGTTAAATGCCTGCCCCGGATTATGATCCATGGGTGGCCGTACGGATTAATAAGTTCATGGGAGACAATATATAATATTATTAGCAAATTTTACTTCACGAGTTGTCTCTCTTTATAATATGATGCGCCCTAAAATCATAGTTTGAAGACCGGTTGGCCGGACTCAAGGATGAACGATAACAGGGTGAAGACTGAAAAAGAAATGACTACTTATGGATGAATGCACATAACTATCCGTCCATGCATCCATTCATTGATCCCTTCAGCCCTTCCCACCCATCTCACCCAGCCTGTAGAATCTCGTACTAAACTCTCGATCCATCCACTCACCCACGGCCATTTATAAATTATAATCAGGAAAAATCTTCCATCGTCATATTTAGCATTGTCACCATGCCCTGCAAAAGATGTTGTATAAATCCTCTTCCTCTTCTTCTTTTTCAGCTTCTTCTGGCCCTCTTCTTTACCAAGGACGTATCCTGAAATATGGATTTTGCACCAAAAAAAAAAAAAAATAATAAAAATAATAATAAAAATAATAATAATAATAATAATAAAAATAATAATAATAATAATAAAATAAAATAAAAATAAAATAATAATAATAAAATAAAATGCGATTTGGGGTTTTTGTTTTCTTTTTAAATGCCGGCCTTTTCGGAGTATAAAAATGGTATCAAAAAGTAGATATGTCCATTCTAATGTGTTCGACCCATAGTGATTCAACGGATGTCACGGTCTACTTACTGTCAACCAGGATTTAGCTCCCTCTGGTTTATACATGTGGTGATGTTTCTCTTAAGCCTTTCAATCCTAAGAGATAGGATTATCTCGGCTTTTAGAAATTGTCAATTTTTTGCTGAGAATTTTTGGGGGTAGAAATTTGGAATTTGCAAAATTTTTCCCGGACAGCGACACTCAGGTCTACTCTTCCATCGATTTTCAACTGCCAAGGGTTCTTTAACGTGCGTAACGTACACACAGGAGCTCCGAAAAATATTTGCCCTTGTCCGAGAAGGCTAGACGTCAGGCTTCCCTACCCACTGGAAGCCATAGACCGTTGAGGCACTGAAACAAATGCGGGTTTTCGATCTTCGTGTCCTATCATCCCCCGATATGCGATGCAGAGCCCGAGAGTCGATCCCGGCCGCTCCATGAGCAGACGCCATACCCATTGAGCCATTGCGTCCCCACATGCGGTGATGGACTATCACGTTTTGATTTCTATGGAGGCAAACTCCAGGATTGATGCCTCCGTCAGCCACAACAAGAAGACCAACCAGACATTAGTCTCTCTTTGACCTGTCACCCTTGCATTTCTTAGGAATAAATTGTCCATCACCTTACCAGGGACAATACGAGGAGCTCCAAATTTTCTTATTTAATAATGTTTAATACTTCGTCAGGGCAAGCATTAACATTATCATCATCATCATCGTCATCATTTTACCACCAAAAAAAAAAAAAAATGTCTTAAAATTAAGACAACTGTCCACCGGCAACTAATCAATTACATCAAAAAAGTTGAAAAACAATATGAATAATTTTGTTTTGAGTCACTAAAATAAACTTAAATCGCTAGTCAAACTTTCGAGTCAGCTTGGCTCTTCGTCGGGACAATAATCATCATCGTCATCATCATCACCAGCCATTGTCCACATCCCTGTTCCCCCATTCCCTTCATCTATTCATCTCAACCCAGGTTATCCCATAAATTTCATTCATCCATCATTCCACCCATCCATCGATCGATTCATCCATTCATCCATCCACCATCCATATCAATCAATTCACCCATCCATTCATCCATGTATCCATTGACCCACCTAATCATCTCTTCTTCTTCGCCTGCTTCTCCTTTTTCTTCTTCATTATTATCATTATCAACGTCCAAAGTCATCAACAATGCAATGTTACCACCACAATTATCACCACCACCACCAGCATAATCATTGACCATTACCATTAACCATGTCAGTAAGTTTCATATGGTCAGCACATGACCTCCTAGGCTTAAGATTAGTTCAGCTGTCTACAGGGTGATCAGACTCAAATCAATTCATTTCGACATACTGCATTCACATTGCTTTCAATCCTACCAACAAGGAAGAGAAACACATTCCCTGTTTTGTTTCACTTTGTTACCAATATTCATTATGATTTTGTTTATTTCTTCTGTGTAAAACACATACAAAACACACAACTGAAAATATCATTGAAATATTATTTACCCGCCGGCGGGACCAGATACACAATACGATAGATACATATTTGTTTTGTCTGTTAGTTTCCTAGTTCATCTTCTCCACCTTTGAAAACCTTGGTAGTTGAAATAATAGATAATGGCATAATAAATAAAAGGGAAAGAGACTGTGAAGAGAGAATAAGTGGAAACTGACAGATCAAAGGTAGTAGATAGAGAGATAAACTGACAAAATGAATGGAGGCAGAGGAAGGAGAAAAAGAACAGAGAGGAAGAAAAGAGAGACAGAAAAAGAAAGACAAGGAAAGAAAAAAGAAAGAACGGCAGAAAGAATGACAGAAATAAACAAAGAAAAAGAGACATAAATAAATAAAAATAAATAAATAATAATTAAATTGAAAGAAAGAAAGAAAAAAAGAAAGATGCAAGAAAGAAAGAAAGAAAGAAAGAAAGAAAGAAAGAAAGAAAGAAAGAAAGAAAGAAAGAACGAAATGAGAGGTGACTGAGACTAGAAACAAAAGAATAGGTTGAAGAGACCAAAAAAATAGTTATTGAGACATGCAGAGGAATAAGAAGTGAAAGCCAGATGATGTTTACAACCAGAATGCTTGGATGTGAATTGAGGGAATCAGTTGTCAATGTACTGGACAAGGACAGAATCGGTATGTCGGAGACTAGCAGAACCAGTCCTGCACCAGAGGGAGGTAAGATATCTGAAGACTAAGGGGAAAAAACAACGGGTGCCCAGTTTTTAATATTCTCAGGGTTATAACCCCTGGGATTAGTCCTGAGTGTTAACTATTCCATCACTGAAAGATCAAAAGGAACAGTCAGCGTTGTACATCTGGCAATGGTCTAACTCAATAACTTTAACACACAAAAACATTGACGTCTTCAGAAATAAAATTTAGGTTTTCCACCATGTCGAAAAAGTGGACAGTATTATGTGAAAAAAAAAATTGGTCTTGATTTTCAATCCTGATGTAAGACACAGGATGATATGGACAGGCAAAGAAGCGTTCCTTTATGACGATAATTTTGATGATGAATAAGAAAATAATGTAGAACAGACTGTGTCTCACCAAAAACCTTATGAGCTTGTGAATCTCGGCATTGAAAATACAGCAGATTTCTGCCATTCTTCGCAACATTTACGGAAATGAATGGTCTTAGAATGGCGAATGAATGAATGCGAAGAGTATTGTGAACCGATATACTTAAGTTCTAACCAATCTTGATCTAAAACCTTAGTCTATAAGCGAGATCTGCTTTAATTATCATTGGATTTACAATACAGATCTATAATCCGTTAAAACTTGAATTTATGGAAATGTTCTGTTCATCGGCCATTCTTAGAGACATCATTTGTTATTCTTATTCTAATTAATATTATCTTCATTATTATTGCTATAATATCAATATTACTACAGAAACAGTAACTTATTATTATTATTTTATTATTGTTATTCTAATTAATTGTTATGAATATCAGTTTTATTATGATTTGGCATTAGCGCACTATGAGGCGGTTTCACAAGAGACAGGTGTCGAAGTGACTTCTCAGGTACCAGATAGAAGGGCTTTTTTGAAGGCTCAGATAGTTGAGACAGAGTTTGCTAAATAATTATCCGTCACTCTTGTGCAGTCTGTGTTGTCTATTTCATAGACTTCGTACTTGTCTCTCTCTCTGTTTTTGGTCGATTCCATATTTTGAGGAAAGCAGTTCTAATAAAGAAACATTGTCAAGTTACTGTTTTAAACGTTGCTCCTTTTCCCTACATAATATAGACGGTAATGACAACGTTATTTCACTCATAATGTTTTGTGTTCTTCTAACGATGATGTGTACAGAGACCTCTGGAATTTATGTGTCAGAAGCAAATGAAGTCAACCTTTGAGAAGATGAAACTTTATCCTTGGGTGGGATCTCCTTA
The DNA here is from genome assembly GCA_038406235.1 of Peronia verruculata. Taxonomy (NCBI): domain Eukaryota; kingdom Metazoa; phylum Mollusca; class Gastropoda; order Systellommatophora; family Onchidiidae; genus Peronia; species Peronia verruculata. The sequence goes on from JBCAUA010101743.1 coordinate 4,205, forward strand.
GGCTAAGCCCTATCACTGAAGCGAAATTTCAGAGTACAATGAAACAATGTGAAATAAATAATATTATATTCATAATAACACTGACGACGTGCTTTCCCCCATTAGCACCTAGCAAACAAAACAATTTGGCAGGAGTAGAAGACACGTCCCTGAAGAGATCAGGTGTGACGTAACCTTTCACCTTTGTCAAGCTAAAGACACAGTAACAAGAACACATCCTTTTCATCTCCTCCTATAACTTGAGAAGATCATAAAGAGGTTGGGAGAGGGGAGCGGGCGGGGAGGAGAGCATGATGTATTTGCTTTTGAATTTATATACTTCATCACTCTGGGATCCAAAGCTTCAAGATGAATTTTCTGAATTTGTTGACACCACGAACAAATAAATAAGCTATCAACATTTGTACATGACTAGATCGTTAGTGATATTATATATATATATATATATATATATATAAAATTATGCTGGCGCCCTGATCATTTCCTGAATGTTTTACTTATCTTGGCAACGTAAGCGGTACGAAACATCGCTACATCTCTTTTGTTCAGATAAAAGAACTGTCTTGTTGATCTGTCAGTATATTGACGGAAGCATTCTCAGTGAATGTTGTATGATAGCTTCGTGACAGATAGCGACATGAAGATCCCTCACCCCCTCAACATTTACGTCATATTGACTTCGGAGATAGCTATCTATGTCGGGTTTCTGATGCAGAAAAGAAGAATTCAAGAAATAAATGAAGCGCAGTCCAATGATTTTTTTCTAGGTTGTGTAACACTGATACAATTCGGAGCTTATCTATAATATCTGTTCAAAACTAGACTTAAGCTCGAATAAAACTAGTTTTATTTTTCCCTCGAGACTTACATATACACAATGTTTCTGTCTCAAATTACAAAAAGGGAAAACATGTTTTTTTTTCTGTTGTTGTTTTAAATGAATACTGGAGTAAGGACAATAGAATAAAGTTAAGTTCTGTTATATTGTAAGCTTTATAGGCGCGGCTTAGACGATGGGATATTCCTGAGAAATAAAATGAAATGATCCTCTTGTGATATGCGGAGCTTGTAGGTATAACTATCTGGCTGTGAGTTTGAAACGATTGATATTGGGTCTTTAATCAGAAGAATACATAGCAATGAAGGACACATGGCAATATATCATACAACAGTGATACTGCAGTACACATTCATATTTCAAGACATAATGTACAAAACAATTTAAAGTTAGAAAATAGTATTAATATTGCACTGTAAAATTAATGCTTTTGTATAAAGTAAAAATATAACACAAGGATATGTACAATAATAATGTTATAAAAGAAAACAACCACAGAACTGCCCCAGCAAAAGAAACGTTTCCTTTTGCATGTTTTTTTTTAAAGTATTTTTTTTTTAAACTTGGATTTACAAAAGCTTACACTAGACCCGTGGAAGAGTTGAAGAGCCAAAGAGAAAATCAACTGAGAATGCATGGGAAGGCAAAGAAGAAAAGTTGAGGTTGGACACATGGCCAGGACAACGCTCTGGCTAATACTAATAATACCTCCTACCTCAATGCTGTCAGTACATCTGTTCATCCTCTTGCTTCCCCGCACACCCTTTCCCACATAAGGAAAAACGTTTTATAACTACGATGGACACCAAGCTATAAAACTGAAGCACACATACACGCAAAACAAGAACAACAAAAACTCTATACAAATAGTGTAATTCCCCCGAAAAAAAAAAAAAAATGAAAACAAAAACAAAACAAAACAAAGCAAAATCTTCGGCCAAATGAGCAAAGCTGTTAAAAAATTTTCGAAGTGACCCTTATTCACATATGAAAACTCCAGTGGAAAAACTAGAAAGGTTACAGTTTTTTGTTTTTTTTTACAACGGGAGAAAAACAAAAATTAAAGTTCAGAAATCTATAGTTTTTCACTTAAAAAAAAAAAACTCTCTTTTTAGCAGAGCTTACCTGGTTTTTAAGAATTATTGTTCTGGTTAACAAATCTTAGCGATGTACTTTGTAACGTCGGGGCAATAACTCATGTTTCATGAAAATGTGACTTATCTGGTTTTTCCACTGGAATCTTTATAATATACAGAGACACAGCCACACAGTATGCGCACAGCCAAAGACATGATGCCATAGCATCACTTTTAGGTAAAAACTGACCAGTTCTGGTAGAGAAAACAACGATTTCAACACTGTGATATGGGTCATTAAAAACATTGACATAAGGGACAATCACATTCTTACGTGGACAGGGAGAGGCGCAGGTCAAGCCTGAATTTAAGGGTAATCTCCGCCCATTGAGAGCGAGTTATGGACAGTGTTAAAGCTGACTAACCATCACAGATGGTCAAATCGTGAGCTCAACTCAAGATGACACGATTATGACAAAGAATGAGAAACAAATAAGATTTGGACATAAAAAAGCAAAAACAATACCTAAATATATGAAATAAAAATAGTAATAAATGAAACTATGAGAAACTGTTGTATATATAAATGTATCAGTATTCTGATTAATTTGTAACAAAATGCTTTGTCATGTGTAAATAAAACTTGAGATCCACATTCTGTAAAATGTGAAAAAAAAAAAAAAAGACCATTGACAATGCCCAAACAGAATAAATTCGTAAAGTATACAGCTCACAAATATGGATAGGCTCACACGCTTGCCATCAACAAAGCTTACACATGCACTTGAATACATAAATACTTTGCGGGCCTTGGAACATCAAGAAAATACCAAATATATCAATCATAAGTCATAGTAAGACCATCAGATAACGCGCAACAAAATAACAGATTTAATATCATATGGTAACAGTAACATGCGTAGATATATTTTTTTTAATCCAGCATAACGTATTTTACAATCACACTGTGGAAATGTACATAGACAAACCTTTAGTAATATAATGTGGGCCATGTCTTGCACAGATTACGACGACTAATTGGTACGAAATTAAACAAACAAACAAATAAATAAACAAACAAAACGACAAATGCTCTAGATATCAAACTACAGGAGTAGAGCAATAATGCAATATTAAAAAGACTACAATACAAATCTTTGTATGTGTCGGTAGTCTCTGGTTGTAAGGATCGATAAAGGCCAGTCAGATCAGATAGCAATTGTTAGTTTCTCTCTACTTATATCATAGAAACCATAATAACCAACGAAATGGTGGCACTATCGCTCTGATTCTACAAAACGTTTTCTCCCTTCCAAATACCAACGTAATGAAATACGAAGTAAGCAAATTTCAATGCCACTTCCATCTCAACAACTTAGAACGATTACCGAATTAGGCTTTTCCTCTCCAGCCTAAGTGTTCTTCGAGTCTCTTGATGGTGAAAAAAATCAACGAATGAAGCTGACAATTGCTTCAGTCCAAAATTGTTTGAGTGGTCTTGAAAATTAGTTGTGCTGCTAAAAATGAGAAATTTCACGTCTTGAGCATTTCATCATTTTTGGTGTGTTTGAGTACAATTCAGATGCTTTATACACAGTCAGTCTTTCCTATACACTCTTGTCTTTCCTCTTCGCATTCTCTTTCTTATGTCGGCGAAAATGAGTGCAGCACAGAGCACAGATTGTCTGATACCAGGGCAGGCAGACCGTGAAATCACCTCGCTGCAAACTTGCCAACGTCTGTGTCGGTCAAGTGAGTGCTTTTCATTGATGACTCTTGTCACTCACGCAAAAGTCCTCGCATGTTTCCCTGTGTGAGCTGTAGCCTTTGTTCCCTAACATTCATCCACCAGGGATGAGTTATATACCGCAATGTAGATAAAAAAGGATTGGCTTCAGTAGGACAACCTGAGGAAAGTTGTAACGGAGTTGGGTCCGAGTAAATGATTAGACTGAAACTCTACACTTAGACACAGAAAGAAAGACATCAGGCTAGCGGACTTGTTTTAAGTAGTTGACTAAATGACCCCTCTTTCCCGGAGAAACTGGAAACACATTTGGTAAATGGATGAAAAAAAAAACTGTACAAGATAAGAAGATAAGGCAAAGGGAATGTTAGTGGCTGAGGAGAAGAGGGATTTAGAATTACGTTAACAATTCAGATGATCTGCCTTTTTCGGAAATAAATGGAACTTCAATGATAAAGTATCTGTTTTCCTTCTCCTTTTACGCACCTTATTTACCATAAGCCGATTGCGTACTGATTCCAGAAAACGATGTTACTAGCATCAGAAAGTCTGCTCATTGTCCTAACGTACCTATTGGATTTCGGTCATGAAAAGAATAGGTTATTTCTTTCTTACGGGTAGTGTTCGAAAAAACTGTGTCTGTGTTGTCTCTCAGCCTGTCAGTGTTTCCTGAACTTCTATAAGTGTTATGCAGTACAGCTGTTGGAGATGTTGATTAAGTTTGGCACTATCTAAATTAACCCTCCCCTCCTTCAAAAAGTTCCCAACCAATGTAATGCCAAGTCGCACATCTTCCCGCCTCACAACCTCCCGAATAGGTAGGGAACCTTCCGTGAGAGAGCCGGGCTAGAACAAAGAGAGCACAAATATCTAAACGATAATATCAATTTGGCCAGGGCGGAAATATAGCTGCTCATATCTGGCACGTGTGCGCGGCTCTTCTCTAGTACAACTTATCAGTAAGCAGAACCAGTTCTCATATCATAATTAATGAGATAAAGGGGCGGGGTGTAGGGAAATAGGACAAGAAGAAGGATGGTGTCGATGATAACGACGGCTGTATGTTTTACTATGTCCCTCCCCTCCCCATTTCTCACTCCTTTCCTGAAGCATATAAACGCCGTCTTTTTGTTTATCGCACTCATAAAAAATATAGACGTAAGCGCTGATAGTGTCAATTTTCATACAACTACGACTGCAAATTGGGTGCTGCGGTGTTTCGTATATATTTTTAAGCATGGAGAATTATGTTTGTTATCATTGTGGCGTTATTGTTGCTGCTACTGTTACTTTTCTCCCTCTTCTCTTTATGCTTTTCACGACAATGGCTATCCTTTCTTCCTCTTACGAGAACGATAGCGCTGTCTTCTCCTTTCACGAGATAACAACTGAATAATTAGTTAACTAGCCCTGTCTTAGGATGTGACTGTCTCTAACAGGCATTCTGATGCACTTTGCAAATTTTTATATGCGAGCTCACATTCTTTCTCGAGCGTCACCGAGGGCAAAAACAGCCTGCACGTTCCCACATTCCTGTCCCTGACAAACATCTCGCGGAGTTGTCGTTCCCGGTACAGACATCTCTGACGTCAGCAAAGCGGGTAATGCATGGAATGTTTTCAGAGAAACTTGAACTTGAAGTGTTCTGTTATCTGTTGTCAGTGTCTTCTTCTTCTTCTTTTTATTTCTGGTGGTGAATAATTTATTCTCAATCTTGTTTCTGAAAACAGGTGCCTCTAAATTCGAATTTAAAGGCAAGCGCAGAAAGAGATCAGACTTTTTTGAGAATTGTTTGTTTTGATTTCTTATGTTTTGTTTTCCTGAGTTCGTGTTTTTTGTAATTACATGCTTGTAGAGTTCAGCTGAAATATATCGTTTTTTTGTTTGTTTTGTTTTGTTTTTTGTTCCATCAGGTGATTAAAAAATGTGATGTATTGTGCTGTTGGAGGTGGGGTGCGAAAGGAATGGAGATATGCCTATAAAGCGTGCAAAAACACAAGCACTTACCATGCTTACAAACTTTTGCAGTTTGTTAATATCTCTGGGATACTGGCAAAAAGGAATTAGATGAACTCTTTAAAGGTGTAGTTCAGTAGTTGGTCACAATACTGATTCAATTCATTTGTCTCCTAACCTTTAGGAAGGAAACTGAACAAATGACAATATTGTCCCAAGTTCCCTCCCGCCATCTCGTAACAAAACTTACAGAACTGTGACAATAATCATAATGCAAGACATATTAAAGCAACGACAACAATATTAGCACGCATTTATGATGATATGGAAACATTTTTGGACACACACACACACACACACACACACACACACACACACACACACACACACACAACAAAAAAAACAAAAAAAAAAAAA
>JBCAUA010101776.1:0-10237 GCA_038406235.1 Peronia verruculata
GACTGATTGACTGAATGATGACTGACTGACTAATTAACTATCTGACTGACTGACTGACCAACTGACTGACTGACTGACCAATTGGGCGACCGACTAACCAACTGGCTGACTTACTGATTGACTGAATAAATGAATAGCACATAGGACCAAATTCACGGTTCACACAATCACAAATCAAATCAAGGAAGGCAATGACAAAAAAGACAAGTAAAAAGAGTTCTCAAAAAACACACATAAACGGGTGATTAAAAAGTTGCTAGCGACCAGACAGAGACCATAATAACTTAAGTGAAACATGTAGATGACAAGAGCCATCGGCACATGACCATAAGAAGATTTATAAATAGCATAGACATTCTCCTATTATGTAGACAAGATTCAGCGCGAAGAGTGTGTAACATCTCGAATTGAGCAAGACATCCAGTATTGAACTTTGGGACTGACAAGACTGTGGAAAGAAGCGAGTATAGCAAAATTCAAGCACTAAATACACTTTGTGCGCAGACGTTGAGAATTAATACAATTTCAAACATTGTTTTACAGAAGAAAACATTCACTAAATGAACTAGTAACAGCAGAGACATACTCCACTTTAATGATAGCTGTAATCTAGCTAGGAGAGATTTACAGATTGCTAAAGGGTAATTAACACATTAAAAAATTATCTTTCATCCACGAACCCCTGGTCCAGGCGATACACAGTTACTGTCAGCTAGACTTACTAACACCCATGGACATGAGATGATTGGAGAACTATAAAATATGTGACATGTAAATAGAAGAAAAATGCAGAGAAAAAAGATGTAGCCACCTTACAAAACTGGCCGACATTGATTAGACATAGATGTCATGTTGAAGAGCAAGACACAGTCGATTCTCACGTTCAGAATTCAGAAAGACTTACAAAGTCTTATTGCGCTGGACTTAGTGTTTAGAAACAGATTTTTTCCAAAAACTTAAGACGGGAAGACCTGGAGAGATTTTTTTTTCCTTACGTCCATCAGACAAACAAGCAGCCATCACCTTCAAAACCAACAATCTCCAAGTTGCAGTCATTCTAGTGTCAAAATAAAACAAACAAACGTACCAAATGACGAACAGGAAAAAACATTTTCATTTTTATCAATCTATTCACGGCTACCTGGAGAAAATGCAGAGTGAATTTATAAACACAAAAGGAATTTCTCATGACAAGAGCAACGAAACACTTGAAGTTACAGGTAACATAGCGAGAGAGAGGCACTGACAGAGACAGAGAGAGAGAGAGACAGAGAGAGAGAGAGACAGACAGAGACAGAGAGAGAGACAGAGAGAGAGAGATAGGCAGGGAGATAGAGACAGACAGAGACAGAGAGAGAGAAAAAAAGACAGAGAGAGAGAGACAGAGACAGAGAGAGAGAAAAAGAGAGAAGCAAAGAAAGAGAAAGAAAGAAAGACAGAAACAGAGAACGAGAGCCCGAGAAAGAAAGAGAAAGAAAGAGATAAAGAGAGAGAGAGAGAGGGGAAGAGAGAAAGAGACTGAGAAAGCGACAGAGAGACAGAAAAGGAGAGAGACAAAGAGAAAGAGAAAAAAAAATATCAAGTTTGCTTGAAGACTAAAGCAGGCACACATTCTCTGTCATGATATTTTCTTCTTTGTTTATTTTCAGTACTTCTGTCTAATTAGAACAGCCGTACGGGACCTAATGCTGATTTCAAGGACTTTAGTCCTTTTGTCATATGAAATAGATGTATTACAATTTATTTATTAAATGACTTTCCGTCAAATTATTTTCTGCACTTCTAGTAATCTGGAGAGGGTGGGGGTGAGAGAGGGGTGGGGGTGGGGTTCCAGTTCAACAGGATTTAAGTTTATATGGTGGTGTCACTAACAGTTAATATTTGGGCCAAACTCTTACGTCCACAAACTATTTCCATTAAGAGATTTTTTTTTTTTTACTCCAAGTCCAGTCAGATCCCAGAGTTCAATGGCCCACAGCTCAGCGTTTCGTTTCTTATTACGTAACAGTGTATGCCTATGAAAAATAAGACTTTCCCCATATTAATTAACCTTTCTGTTGATCACATAACTATCCTGATACCAAATATTCTATTTTATTCTCTCGAGCAGTATTGCCGTAGGACTGCATTGTGGGTAGAAGATTGGGTGCTAAGCAAGAGAGTAAGAAAGACAGAGCAAAAATAAGAACGAAGTAAAGAAGAAAAAAAAACAAGGAAAAAAAGACAACAGAGAAAGAAAAGAAAATAAAGACTAAGACTGACAAAAGAAACAGAAAAGAAAACGAAGGAAAGGGAAAGAAAGAAAGGAAAAAGAAATTCAAAGAAAAATGAAAGGAAGAAAAAGCAGAAAAAGGAAGAAGGAAAAAAGAGACAAATTAACAGAGGAGAGAGAGAGAGAGAAAAGAAGAAGAAGAAGAACACAAAGGAAAGAAAGATTAAAATCGAATGAAAATAAAAACCCCAAAGAATAAACACGGAAACCAAAACACAATGAAAATAAAAATAAACACACAATAACCAGAGACAGAATGATTAAAAAAAATAAAATAAAGACAATGAAAGAAAAATGAAACAAAGAATGAAAAACGAAAGACAAAAGGAAGAAGAAAAGAAAAAAGACAGATAAAAGGGAAAAAGAATAACAGAAGATAAAACAAAAGAAAGAAAAATGGACACAAATTAAAAAAAAAAGAATAAAGATTTATAAAGATAGAAAGAAAAAGGAAAAAATAAAGAAAAGAAAAAGAAAGACAGAATGTTGATGAAAGAAAAAAGAAAGACAAAGAAAGCAAGACATAAGGAAAGAACAACAAGAGAGAAAAGAAAGAAAGAAAAATGGAAGGCAAGAAAAAAGAAAGGGAAAAGGTAAGAAGAAAGATGGGAAAAAAAAGAAAGAGAAGTTCAGGAAAGAAACAGAAAGAAAGAAAAAACTGAGATAATGAAAAAGAGAGAAAAAAAAAGAGAGAAAAAAGACAGATAAAAAAGGGGTAGACAAAAATTAGTGACCTAAGATCCAGTTATCACACAACGTTCTAAATATCTCCATGGTGATACTGAAAAACAAAATATGTGTCTAACAGTAAATAATTATAGTGTTGTGAGAGCTAATGTCTCTGTATCTGAGCATGTATATATTATATGTGAGTGTATCTTTGGGGAGGGAGGGGGAGAGATTATAACGCTGTGCATACAATATGTGATGTTTCATTTTTTTTGTTGTTGTTGTCATTCTTTCTCTTTTTTCATTTTTAATTGAAAATTCTCAGATATCTCAAAACTGACACCATTCTATGTTGATGCCAGTCCATAGCATTTGCTTAATTTTGTAAGTCAGCATTTTACAAATTGCCAGCCTTATTCACCTGACTATTTCCGAAACTTCAAACTATAACTAGCGAGGTAAAACAAACATGATCTCTTTAGACCAGACTTCAAAAAGTAGAGCAGTCACTTGAGCCTGGGCTTAGTTCATTACTGTAGATATTTAAACAGATAATTCAGCCTGTGCACCGAGAAAGGAAAGGGGGTGGGGAGTGGAGGAACTTAAACCTCTAACAATGACCTTAAAGATAACAAACCCTCGTCCTCCTATTGTTCTCGTGCTTTCCTATCAGATGTTACCTGATCCAAAAAGGTGAGGAGAAGATGACAATAATTTGGTTATTGTATTTTTTTTTTTTAATTAACTGATGCAGTTGTACAAAAACTTACTCTTATAGAAGGAAGAAAAGCATATGGGTATCCAACATGTTGCATGATGTTGTTCCTCCTCCAATAGTGAAATTATACAAAAGTGAAATTATACTTACATGAACAAACAAAGGTGAACGTGTGCTGCGAGATCTGTAAGAGCCCCACTGTCTCTTACTTTTATCAGCAGCTTCAGGTTGTGTAGTAGGTCGTCACAGGACTTGACCAGCCGATCTCTCAATGCGAAAATGAACTTCTTACTGCCCTCTCTGGAAACCAGACAAGGTGTGTGAGTACAATTTGACATGTCTGTTGACATTAATGATAGAAAAAAGTTAACGTGCGATGTCTTTTAATTTCTACATCACAACAAATTAAGTATTAAAACATCAAATCTACGAGGGAACTTATTTATTTATATTATATATATTTATCTAATGTTATGATAAGAAATATAAGATAAAGAAAGTCAACAACTGGGTATGCCTGTGAAATTTAGCTATTTCTTTTTCTTTAACACTTGCCAATGACCTAAGAGTGAGTAATAATCTTGTATCTGTGAGAAACTGAGCTGTGCAAATAGATTTCAATCTGATGTAGAAACTAACAACAGCAAGTCATGAGACAAAAAATTTTCACAAATGGGATCTTCTCTTACTTGTTGTTTGATAGTTCTATAACATGGTGTGGGAAATTTCCTATCTCTTCTGACTTCCATTTCTCGCGCTGTGTCTGTCAGAAAAAGACACAATAACTATTAATTGACGATAAAATACTGAAATGGTTAGACAATGACAGAGGCTGGTGTTCTTAATAGATTGATAGCATAGCCATCTGTACAGCAGGAAAATAAAGCAAAGGATAGAGATGTCGCACTTGGATGTTCTGTTCTGTTCTAGTCTTCTGTCTCTTTCCGCTTACTCTGGTGACTATGCTATGTTAATGTGTATAGCTGGTCTGACACAAGCTAATTTGTAATTTTATTCTAAGAGACAATTATCCGAACTTGGCCGGACCTGAGTTGCTGGTATCGATATTAGTTGACTGTCTAAAACACACGACGTCCATATCTATCTTGGTATGATTTCGATATGTTAAGAAAAATGCACCAACAATATTTTGAAGAAGGTATAACCCAGTGTTAATATATTGCTCAAAGGTCTATATTTAAAAGAGCACAACATGACTTAGATATAGGTTGTTGTTACTGTTATTGTTGTTGCTGTTGTGTTTACAGACAAGGGCTCCCTTCACCCCCCCCCCCCTCCTCTTTTTTTTAAAAATAAAATTTCAAGCATAATGATGAATCATGGAACCCTCGCTCTTCCCCTCTCCATCTTGTTTTCCACCCAAAGAGACACATCCCCCCCCCACACCCACCAAAAAAATGATATTAAAAGAAATGAAAGCTGAGCGCCATGCTTGGCGTGTAAGAACTAAGAAAGCATTCAACAAGATTCACTGTTGAAGATTGAGCGAAGTAAACCATCTCATTGAAAGCTTCAACCTTGTCTTCAATCACTACAAGACGGGACAGGTGATATTTTCCTTGCTGACAGACATGCATAAGGTTTCACATGGTAGACCAATACTTTACATTTCTTATAGCTCGCTGTATTAAACTCATGTAACATTCCACACATTATAATCCACCAGGGCGAAAATCCTCATTATGTTGTTCCTTTCACAAAAGAAAAAAACAAAACAAAACAAAAAAAAACCCCTCATGATACAAGAGACTTACAATATGAGCTCACACTATTATTATAGTTAAAAGTTGTGCTGGTCAAAAATAATACACAATTGGCCATGATTTCTTTTTTTGTAATAATAAACAGATGAGGAAAAGGTTAAAAAAAAAAAAGTAATTTGAGTCTTCGGACTTCACAGACATAACTAAAGAAAACACCATATGAGCCGATAAAAAATGAAATCCATAGACATGTATGTAAGGGAATCTAGAACTCTGGTGTCAGTCAGTATGAACGTAAAGCAATTAGAAGACAAAAGGTTTTACTTGAGCCAGTTGTTTTGTGAGGGAGAGAGTTGAAATAGTGGGCGCAGGTTATGGTGGAGGTCTGCAGTGGTTCCGAGGAAATCAAGTATCAAGCCCCGTCAGTGTAAAAGAAAACCGGTGTCAAGACCATGAAGAAAACCTTACAGCTGACAGAATTTTGTCTGAGAAGCAGAAAAACCCAGAGGCCTTGACCTTTGTCTGAAAGCTGGAAACCCGAATTTTCATTAACAAGGAAAACGTTAGAAGGAAAACTTCGAACGCATCACCCATTGACAGCACGCCTGACCAGCGCGTCGATAGTGGGTCCAGATCCCGACAATGACCAGGGCCGTATTCATGAAGTTACCACCAAGGCGTAGCTCACTACACGTATACATGAAGTGCACGTAGACTTAACACCTAGTCTCAAAGCGCCCTAAGCATAGCGTAACTTTAGGGGTGGCTTGACCATCCCATAACTGACTTACGCCTTCCCCTTAAGTGAAAAAAATGCCGACTGTTACTTGTTCGTGGCTTGTCTCACAGTCTGCCTACCATCCTTTAGCTCTCTCTCTCTCTCTCTCTCTCTCTGTCTCCCCTTTTCTCCGCCACTCCCCTATCCTGGGTTTAGCTAATGTGAAACTACATACAAATGAAACAGTGATTTCCATAATTGTAATTTACCTACCCTTGTTCAGTGTTTGGAGGTCTAGATCTATTTTGTTGGAATGCGCTTGTTATTTAGCGCACGATAATTCACGTTTGATTGGACTTGAGAAGTCTCAACGAAGGTTATAGTTTGTTTGTGTTGTTGTTTTTTAGGGGGGGGGGGGGCGGATCCTGAAATTGGGTTTTTTGCTCAAAATATTCGATTTTGGGTTTCTGTTTTCTTTTAAAAGTGCGGTCTCTGCTGAATGTAAAAATGGTATCAAAAAGTTGATATGTCTATTCTAAGGTGTCGGAAGGGTGGTCAAGCAAATGTTGACCTGCTACTCAGCCATCCAGGCTCTTGCTCATTTGGGGCCCTTTATTCAGTGATAGATCATAACTATTTCGCCGGATATGGTCCAATTGCGTAGACGAGACTTGATAATGCCCGCCTTCATCAACATCGGGAGCCCCAGTGCCAGGGGTGGACACTAACTGACCATCTAAGCCACTGACCACACCGAATATCAGTGAAAATGTTCACCTGGGCCTCTAAAATAGACTTCCCACGGCGTTATGAGGGTGAAATATGCCGCGTTTCTGCTTTTTCAGAATGTAATAGTGGATGATCTATCACAGGAAGGAAAGAAACGCTCTTGGTGTTGATCAAGGAAGACATGGTGGCCATATATAGCCCTCCCTGGTCCATAAAATGACTTTACGGAAGCCTTTCCGCTGATGGGGGTAGGGAAGCATGAATCGAGGAAAAATGGGAGTATAGGCACAGGAGAAGGCAAATAAAGGTATACAAATCATGGAAAGAGGTCTAGTAAGTAAAACGAAGATGTTTTGGAGTTGAAAGTCCGATCAAAAGCTCTTTACGGCTGTTTTTTAGAAAGAAAAAAAACAACAACTTTAAATGCGTTTTTCTCAAAATGCGTTTTTTTCTAGCACAAATATGCTATCTACTTCTTTATTTATGGAGCAATTGCAATGACATTTGTCACAAATATAGATCAAAACAATATCTAACTTTTGTCAGGGGGGATTTCTGATATCATTTTATATTTATGAGAAATGTGAGATTTTAGGGTCAGATTTTCGAAAAATCGGTGACTTTTCACATACCAAATTTAAAACATTATAGAAAAAAAAAAAAAAACAACTAAGAGCTTTATCAAAATTCTGTCCTGATAGAATTTAGATATGGAACACAACATTACAAGCACTTCGGTCGAAAAATGTAGAAGCCTGTTTATAGTAAAGTTACGCAATATTGCGTAACAAAATCCAAGATGGCGACCGTTGCCATTTCAACCATGCGTGATTTCGATTTTTTTTTTTTTCGATTGTTTTCCTCTAATGTGACCATGCCAAACTCGATGTTGAGGGTTAAAATCATCTCTCCCCGGCGGTTTCCAAAATGACTTCCACGACCCGCCCCCTCCCCCCTTAAGTGGTCTATTGTAACTAAAAATAGTATAGTCACACCGAAATACATTCATGGTGAAAATTATTTCCTTGCATTACCATTTCTGTTACAATAACTCTAAGCTTTTTCTTTTCCTATTTTCTGCTTTACTCCCCCCCCCCTCCCTTTTTTTTTTTTTTTTACCATCGACATCAACACGAACGCAAATCAACCGCTAGGAATATAACAATGCTAGTTTGCTCTCTACTTAACACTGAAGACTTGCGTGACCTAGTTACACGAACATAACAGGCCCAAAAAAGCAGCAGCTGATCGGGAAGAACGGTCATGCATGCTCAGTTGCTCATGATTAGCCATTGCTATGCGGTTTTGCGTAACTAACAAATCCCAGTTTTAGACACTGCGCTCAACTTAGGTACGGGTAGGTGTAGACTGGCTTCATGAATACCGAACTAAATGTTATCTTACAACAAGTCGTCCTTATGGCTACCTTAGCTTACACCAACGCCTAACTCCTTTGAAGTTACGACAACTTCATGAATACGGCCTCAGGGCCATAATGGGCACAGGTGGCTGAAGGAGTGCGATTCCAACTAGGACCAAAGTCCATAATTATGATGCTGCCAAGCCAAACCCGTCAGAGAGCGTGGCAGCCGACGGAGGGAAGAAGAGTACCCCTAAACCACCAACATCTACATAGCCGCATACAACACACGAAAGTTAAGAACAGACACGGATGAAAGAATTAGAAGTCCTAAAGTGGAACACCATAGGCTTATGTCAGACGAAAAGATCCTTAAGGGCTAACAAAAACACCAGGAGGATCGTGGCGATACAAAAAGAGGTAAAACAGAAGAGACACCAAACGTTAAAGGTATTGCATTCCTCGTTCATAAGAATTTTGAAGACTACACACAAGAATTCAAAACACACAGCGATTAGATAATTTCATGCAAAGTAAAAACACAGTAAAAAAAGAACCACTTGAGGTAATATTATGTGCCAACATGAGACTGCAATAACGAACGAACTGAAGAATTGAAATACTGGAAACATCATCGACCGAAAAACAAGCTCTCACACTATCATCACATGAGACATCAATGCAAAAATAGGAGTCAAAAACAAGCAGGGAAACATCACAGGTGTAGGCGGTTTTTGGAACTGGAGAAAGGAACCAAAGGGGAGAGATGTTAATAAATTTTGTTGAAAAAGTATACATAACAAACTCGTTCTCACTGTTAAAAAAAAAAACAAAACCAAAAGCAGATACTGAACATGGGAAAGCCCGGATTGCAAAACACAAAATCAGATAGACTACATAATAACATCGAATGAAATCATAGTCATGAACTGTGAGATCATCACAAAAGTCGACATTGGAAGAGACCACAGAATGTTAAGAGCAAAGATCAAGATAAAAAAAAATACACTCAGCTTAAAAACCAACGAAAAAATAACGCAGTACAAATATCTGGGTCAAACAATACAAATGGAAAACCGAACGAACTGCGAGGTGAACGCAAGAATAAGAACGGGATGGGGTTACTTTCGAAGATACGGAGAGACATTTCAAGATACAAAGATAACAATATCACTTCAAAGAAAAGTCTTCAACCAATGTGTTTGATCTACTATCACTTATGGTTGCTAAACATGGACAATATCAATACAGATAGTCACAAAACTTTAAACACCACAGAGAGCAATGGAAGAAATACCATGAAAATAAAACTACGAGACAGACTACAACACACAGAAAAAAGGAAAAGAACAGGAATCATGGACAGAGTAGAAACCGCTCTCAAATTAAAATGGAAATGGGCAGACCATCTAATGAGAACACAAGACAACAGATGGACAAAGAGATGCACAGAATGGCAGCCAAGAATAGGAAAAAGATCGACAGGACGGCCAAAAGGAAGATGGAAAGATGACATCGAGAGAACAGCTGGTACAACCTGGGCGAGGAGGGCGAGAGACAGAAGAGGTTGGAAAATATTGTCAGAGGGTTAAAACCAGCAGTGGATGAACAACGCCTAGGTGAAAGGTGAGCAGGTGAACATTAACAGAGGAAAAAACGGCGGATGACATGACTTATCATACTTTAACTAACTGTTGGTTATCTCCAACTTTAGCGATGCAGTCAGACGTGTTCTTTGTTACATATACCATTTTATTGGAAAACGTCATCGAAATTCTCGAAGTCAAAAAGCAAATAAACAACATTTCTGTGGATCAGTAGACCAAAAGTACGAATACGAATAGTTTATTTGTCCACAAACAAATACATTTTGACCAGTGCAGAAGAACAATTGAAACAAAATTATATGAAGAGTATACAGCAAAAAAGGTACATTAAGCAATTTCCATATACATACCATATATACCTCAATACCTACATATTCATTCACACGTATCGCACAGACACACGCACACACAGCCACATGCATACATACAAGCACACACAC
>JBCAUA010101787.1:0-10237 GCA_038406235.1 Peronia verruculata
ATCTATCTATCTATCTATCTATCTATCTATCTATCTATCTATCTATCTATCTATCTATCTATCTATCTATCTAAGTCCGTCTCTCTGTGTCTCTCGTTCTGTCTGTGCTACTTTTCACGCCCCTATCACCTGAATATTGAAACCGATTGATGCTTGTCCACAAATTCTAAACAAGAGTTTTCATCACATGAGCATGGCTGCAAGGGGTATCTACAGAATGAGAAAACGGATAAGGTAACAAAAACTAACAGGTTATAAAAGCTATTTTCGCACCCAGTGGAGGCTGATGATTGAAATCCGAGTCAGAGACTACATGTTTTGTTGTAATATTTTTGAGGTACATGACATATGATAATGCTTCCTCTGAAAGGATGCTTCATTCTGAAATATAATAAGCCCATCATTAAAACTTTCTGACATTTCCCTGGTAAGAATTTGGAACGCATTTCAACTGGCCTTATTTTTCCTTAAATTAACTATCCAACTATTTCATCTATTTTTAAAGTTATTACTGCATAATCCAAGACGCCATAGACTACCACTCAGGCGAAAGAAAACTTTTGTAAACCAACGGCAAAATCTGTCATTGTCGTCTCTTTATCCGATTTTTAGCTCCCCAGAACTCTATGTGTGTTTCACATGGCATCTGAATAATATTTGCCATTATCCGAGAGGGCTAAATAAACGGACATCCTTGTGCTAGAAGCAACGAGGCTGTTAAGTCACTGAAAAAAAAAGCAGGTTTTAAAATCTTCAATCTCCCGATAAGATTCAAACTCTTGACACTCTTATCGAGAAGAGAGCACCTATCTATCTATCTAACTCGTTCAATCAGTGCGCCCCCTACACAAAGTACAGTGGACCTGAGTTCTTATTAATTTATACAGCGGTATCAAAACATTGAAAAATAAACTTCAGAACTATTCATTCTTATGGAAGAGGGCTGGCGTTCGTAAAAGTACCAGTAATTTTAAAACCTAAAGTTGCCTATCGTGATGAACAAAATTGTGGTGGAAGGGTAAAAACAACAACAACAACAGCAACAACAAAATCCTTCCAAAACTTTTCCATTCCAGGCTGTGAACAAACAAACCAACAACAAAGAAAGAACAAAAAAGTAGGAAAGCACTAACGTGAAATTGCAAGGACTGGAGTCAGCTATTCTTGCGTGATTGACCAGAAAGGTCGTCTCGCTCTGTCTGGTATAAGTGTAGCCCATTGAACGCCATACCACTCTCAAGCTAGACAGCAGATTGATGGCTACATTAGGAGATATCACGGTCACGTCAGGAGACGTCCTGGCTACAAGTCTTATTCCATTATTTTAAGTGTCTTACATTTGTTAGGATATAAACACGCCCAGGAAAGAAACTTGACTTCCATCTCTCTTTCTTCGATTCTCCATAAAATCATTTATAAACTAAATCTTTCAAATCTTATATCTTTGACCTTTTTTGTTTCTGCCTTTACTTCAGTCTAAGAAATTTTTGAGCGCCTACTTTTACAGATTCTAAATGTCTGAAAACAAAATGGCATTCGTTATTAATGTATTTCTCTCACAGCCGGAAATCACAACAGGAGAGATAAATCTAGAAAATTAAAGCTGTGATTACTTAATTGACAGGTGAAACCTTTATTCGCAGTACTTGAGGAATCTTTAAGTGGGATGGGCGTCAACAGAATAATATGCTCTGTCGTCATATACATAAAGTGTTATAAATGAAAAGTGGCCGCTTTATAATTCTCCTCTCCCTCTCCTTAACCACTGTCTTGTTCTTAGATTATATGATTCAATGGGAGATCGTTTTGCAGATTATCTGCCCTTTCCAAAAGAAGGATTTGTCTAAGGGGAGATCATTTTGACCAACCTTTTACTTCCCTTTGCCAGACAAAAGCTGTGTACAGCAAGCAGTGTAAACAGAAAAATATTGTTATACTTCTTGTCATTTGAAACACTGATCACCAAAAACTTTCATAAAATTATAACAAGAAGAAGAACACATTCTCTTCGCACCATTTTTTTTTTTTTTTGAATTTTTCACGGTGTGTATTTCAAGCAAAGGGCACAAAAGTGACTTTTTTCCTCTTTTCACCGCTTGTTCGATCCCTCTTCTGTCTGGTAAAGGGAAGTAATCGGACTGATTACAACGATCTCCCATTATGAACTTCTTAGTCCAATATCCGTTCTCTCCCTACCATATTACCAAGTTAATCAAATCCTTGCCTATTCTGCCTTCAATGTTGGTTGTTCCAATGCCTGTTAACTAACCAGACTCATTTACCTACGCATAGAACGCAGGATTGTGTTGGTACGGCGGCGGAACAAGCCAACCATTTCCCAGACTATGGCTGGCTCTGGTGAGAGCGCCACATGCAACCCACTCGTTAACTTAAGCTAAGCTGACTCCGCTTACACTAATCTACCAACCAGCCAGATGGACCCGGCAGGATATTAACCTATCTAGTTCATTGTCTGCAAAACTTTTTCTGTCTGTCTGTGTGTTTATCTGTGTGCCTGTGGGTCTGTCTGTCTGTCTGTCTGTCTGTATGTATGTATGTATGTATGTATGTATGTATGTATGTATGTATGTATGTATGTACGTACGTTTCCCTTTTTTTTTTCTTCTAACGGAGCCAGCCCCTAGTGAGATCACGTTGGAACAAACCCTGCATTATTTCTCCTTTTTTTCATCCCTGCCATCCCTCCCTCGCCCCTTCTGTTTTTCTCTCCCATTCCCCCCCCCCCCGGTCTCCCTCCGCCCCTCCTCTCAGCATTAAGATTCAGTGTATTTGGATTTGCTCTTTGAGGGCAAGCGGCCATGATTACAGCAGCGCCTGGCTCGGGTTTCTGATATCTGAAACCCTTTAGGTATTAGCAGGCAGGCCTTAATGAAATGTGCAAATAATTATTACAAATTAACAATACAGTTATGTTTTCTTTCACTTCCATCATCTCTCACTCCATATCAAAATCTCATTCACATCAGGAGGCCCGAAAGCAGTTCGGGGATGAGAGTTGGGGAGGGGGTGAGGGGGGGGGGGAATCCAAGAAGAGGTGGTGGAGGTGGGGGGAACAATCGGTATGCCGGAAACCCACCTAGGACTCTGCAGAAAGGCCTTAAGGACTGGACAAGTTCCAGAGGCTTTGAGATTTTAACAAGAGAAAAAAGACGCCAAGTTCCAGCCAAAATTTGACATCTAAAACTATAGACACGGTCTCGTAGATAATCACTGCGACCCTCACCTCAAAACAAAGGTACATTACATACATATGAACGGCGAAAATACCTTAAGTTCAAAGTCATAATCATGGTATAAGTACTGCCTCGTTTATTGCAGTGTTAGGCTCCAGGACTGCCCGCGATAACTGAAGATCCGCGAAGTAGGGATGCTACATTTATTTTGTTATTTACATACGTTTTTAACCTTTATAAACCTCTCCCATACTGTTATCAAACCTCCCTCTACTGTGATACCCTTCCCCACAGTCTTATAAACTATTTTATTGAAAATCTAAATATTTTATTTGTAGCGGCGCATTCCACGATATAGCCGGAAATCCGCAATATAAAAATAATTTTAAAAACCCGCGATACAATAAAACCGTCAAAGGTGAACCGGGATATAGCGAGGGACAACTGTAACACTTTTGGCGACCGATATATATATATATATATCATAGTATAAATTAAAGATTACGCCAAGTTTATTTTTATTCATATGAAACATAACAAACAAATCTGGAATATTTCCAGTTACGAATTCAACCATCGACTTCATTGTGTAGATAGCTGGACATCGGTTTGGTCGATATAGTCGTTCAAAACAAAAGCAAAATCAAAAACAAAGAACAAAGACAAAACCAAAAACAAATAAAGACACAACCAAAAATCACGTATCTCCTGAACTTTAAAAGGTTAATACCACAGAAATTGTAGAAAAAAAAAAGATGGTGAATGGCACTTGGCCTAACTGGTCTAATTACAGTTCTGGGGATCCAAACGCTAATCCCGGGTATTAATCTGTAGGCTGGAAGATTTGGGGCGTGTTTTCCCGCTATGTTGAAGGTTGCACTTTGATTGACCACATATAAGCTGGCAGCCCATAATTATGTTGTTGGTGTTGATGATGGATTAGAGTAGTAGTGGAGGGATAATGATGGTGTAGGTAAGTATCAATAGTGATACTAATAGCTGTTGTAGCATTAGTGCTAGTGGTAAAGCCGGCGTTATTGGCAATAGTGAAAGTATCGCACGATGTCGTGATATGAGAGGTAGCACTAAACGCTGTGGCTATAGTTGTGATAGATGAAAAAGCAACATTACAGTATTACAATTAGTAACAGCTATATACTCCCGCGGGTAGGTCCTTTGCTCCCACCTTCAGGCGAAGAAAACCCGCCGTAGGTGGGAGGTCTCCCATGGAATGCCATCCTCGACGTTCCAGGGGTGACATCTCTTCTCTCGCTCTCTCTCCTTGCTCCTGTCTTCTGTCCCGCTTTCTTTCCTCTCTTCTTCTTGATGTGTAAACGTATATTACCGTGTTTGACAAAATATAGCCGTAATCGTGCTGATGTGTCGTTAAACCCCAACACAAACAACGAAAGCAAGTAATAGTTCTAAGACTATTGCAGTGCTAAATAGTGGTAGTATTAGTATTACCTATATGGATTGTGTTAGTCATTAGGATAGCACTGAAGAAAGAATGATTACAATAACAGAGGGAGGGATGGTAATAGAAATATGACACGCGGCACGATGAAATTAGAAGCTCCTCAAACTGACGCGATCGGAGAAATGTGTTTTTTTCAACAGTGAATGAATTTTTAGAGCGTTATTTTTCTGCATAGAACCCTTCTATATCGATCTAAGAATGCATTTCAGAGTTAAATTAGCTTAAATAGATTGGGTAAAAGCCTACGTTGTAATTTACTAGCATGGCCTAATAAGGATAAATAAGAATTCACGAAAGTGATCGGCCATTTTCTCACCAAATTCAGCTGTAGCAACAGTTCATCCCCATCATCTTCTATTGCCCACAATCTTGATTCAAGGTAAGACAAAAATCTGTTCACACACAGAAAGGGAATTGAATAATTTTCAAAGTAATGCCTCCATATGCTCAAACTTTGACGAGAGCCAGATTTCAACGTGTCGCATCTCTGATAGTAGACGTGGCAAAGGAGGCAGCCATAGTGGTCGTGCTATAACAGCATAACAGCTGTAGTTGTAGGAAAAATTGATGTTGTAACAGTGATATGTAATAGTAGTAATTGGGGTAGCAATAGTAGTAATAGCTTTACTGTGGTAATATTACAATATATAAGCAATAGTAATAATAATAATAGTTACTATAGCAACAGTAATAATGCCAGATTTACTAGTGATAATAGTAGTTGCTATAGTAGTAGTTGTGATAGTAGTGGTAGTAGTTATAGTAGTGTCCACAGTAGCAGTAACAGTAGCGACAGCAGTGGTTGCAATAGTAGTAGTAGTAGTAATAGTTGCAATTACTGTAGTAGTAGTAGTAGTAGTAATAACAGGTGTAGTAGTGGTAGTTGTAGTAGTAACGGTAATAGTAGTAAAGTAGTAATAGCATTAATGATAGTAATAGTAGTGATAGTGGTAGTTGCTATATGAGCAGTAGTAGCAAGAGTAATAGCAAGCAGCCGTAGTAGTAATACTTGTAGTTCTCTTTATGGTAGTAGTAGTAGTACTAGTAGCAGTTGTAGTAGTAGTAGTACTAGTAGCAGTTGTAGTAGTAGTAGTACTAGTAGTAGTAGTAGTAGTAGTAGTAGTAGTAGTAGTAGTAGTAGTGCAATAGTGGTAGTGGCAGTTGTAGTAGCAGTAGAAGTGGTAGTAACAGTAGTAGTATTGGTAGTGGTAGTAGTAGTGGAAATAGCAGTAGTAGTGGAAGTAGTGGTAGTGGTAGTAATAGTAGTAGTAGTAATGGTACTGGTAGAGACAGTGGCTGTAATGATGGTAGCAGTTGCTATAGCAGTAGTTGTAGTAATAGCAACAGGTAATAGCAAACACTGGCAGTGATAGTAGTAGTTACTAAAGTAGTAGTAGTAGTAGTAGTAGTAGTACTGGAGTAGTAGTAGTAGTAGTACTGAAGTAGTAGTAGTAGTAGTAGTAGTTGTAGTAATCGTCGGTGGTGATTTTAGCAGTAACAAATGTTGTGGTATCCGCGACAACAGCAATTTAACAAATTATGGAGCTGTTTTTACTGTTGTTGTTATTGTTGTTGTTGTTATTGTTGTTGTTGTTATTGTTCTTGTAGTTGTTGTTGTTGTTGTTGATGATGTTGTTGTTGATGTTGTTGCTGTTGTGGTTGTCGTATTTGGTTACCTCTGGTTAAAGATGATATACGTAGCACAGAGGAAAGAATTTACAAAGTAGCCATTAGCTGAAAATGACACCTGCAAAGTCGAATTCGATAGCAATAATCTAGGCATAAATCTGCAAGAAAACCCACAAAAGGCTTATGGACTGGAAAACTGCTAAAACGGATCCATATGAAATTAGGCACACAACATTGTTGCATATGGATCTGTGTTTCTACCTACATAAACCCGAGAAAAAAGCTTATTATCTTTGACGTTATTCTAAACATGCAATAATAATTGAACAATAAACTAGCGCGTGTGCTTCGATCCGAATTGTAAGTTGGATGGTATGAAGCGTTGAAAACACGCTTTCTTTGAGTAACATGGCCATACTTGCCGAACGTTAAGTTGCAGGGCTATATTACAAAAAGATCTCCCACGCAGGCCGTGGATTCTCTTCTAGTAATATTAGAAAATCACAAACAAATCCAACTGATGATCTCTCTATCCCCGGAGATAACTATTCAAAACATATGCCAGTTTTTCTGTAGAGGAAAAGGCTCATACATTCATGAAGATAAGCTCTCCGTTACCTTGGTAACAAGAGTACACTAAAACCGAGGCTCGCGGTGTTTGATTCCAGGGCCGTGGACAGCCAGATTTGTTGATTATCGGGGCCAAAGACCGCGCGTGCCCGGCGCGCGACTCTCTTTCCTGCTGCGAGATTTCGACGAGATCTCTGATCGCTGAAAATCTTACGCCGTGTTGACTTTCTGAGCATCACCGATGGTAACACTTCGGACAAGCCTTGGACTCAAAGCTGTTACCATCTTGTTACAGCCTTAATCGTTATTGTAAAAGTACTACTCAGTTACAGTTTATTTAAATCACTTTTTTCAAAGATAATATGAACTAGTTACAGCTTGTTTCTAATACTGTTACAAAGTTAATGTTTAGCTACGTTTTTTTTTTCTACCGTCGTTACAATTCGGTTTTCTAGTGGAGATTTGGCGTAACTGTGTTAACTATAGTGTAACTGATTAAAAGACATTCTTCTTTGGTTATGATGTTGTTACTGAGTTTTTTGTTAGTTTTTCTCAAGCCTTTCAATCCTAAGAGACAGGATTATCTCGGCTTTTAGAAGTCAATTTTTGCTGAGAAACTTTGTGGGTAGAAATTTGGAATTTGGAAATTTCGCCCCGACAGCGGCACTCACCCTACTCTTCCATCGATTTTGAACTGCCAAGGGTTCTTTAACCTGCGTAACGTACACACGGGACTTCCGACATATATTCGCAATTATCGGAGAAGGCTACACGTCAGGCTTACCTACCCACAAGAAGCCAGGGGACGGTGAAAAAATGCGGGGTTTCGATCCTCGTGTCCTGTTATCCCCCAATGCAGAACCCTCGAGTTGATCCCGGCCTGTTTTCTCCATGAGCAGACGCCACACCACAGAGCCACTGCGCCTCCCCCCCCCCTCCCTCTGTTACTGAGGTAACGCTGGATCTCACTTATATACTCCGGGTCCCCGCAAGGGCTGACACTAAGTTAGGTTTTGATCACACTGATATGACAGTTAGGCTTGATGTCGTTGTTAATTATTTGTTGTTATTTGATGTCATGTAATTAATTTAGCAAATTAAACATTAACAAATTTAGGTACTTTAGTTCACAATATGCATAAATACTAGTAGAGAACCCACGGCCTTCGTGGGTGATTTTTTTTTCAATATGGGCCAAACAGATACCCTGTGACTCAGTACGTATGGTACGTGGTGTGAGCGCTCCGATTTAGCGTTTTGGATGAATAACCTGAATGTTACTCGAAGGAAATGTGTTTGGTGTTTTCGATGCTTTGCTTCATTTTAGCGAACGCAAACTTCGGATCGAACACTCTCGCGAGTTTATTGTTTAATTATTATCGACTTTTTAGAACAATGTCCAACATGGTACGCTTTCTTCGGGTTTATATAAATACAAACCCAGATCTTTATACAATAATGTTGTGCCACGAATTTCAGATGGATAGATCCAGTATTTTTCAAATCCATGATCCTGTTATGGATTTTGTTGTAAATTTGTAGTTCCAATGCTTCACATAATTATAAAACAGGGGATAAAAGTAATTTTCTCTTCTGTGTAAAATGTTATTATACTGTAGTGCAGCTGATAAAGTAACTCATCTGTCTGAGAAGAAATGACTCATGTACTACTGGGCAACTCGTTCACATCATGGACACTTTGTGGCCTGCCTGGTCAGTGGTCAGTGTAAGAATTTGTAAGGGTAGAAAAATGGACCCCACGTTGGATATGATTGAAAAACTGACCCGGGGAAATCCCAGGAAACTGACGAAACACATTTTCTTGGAAATTTTCTCATTTGGGAAAACTGATATTTTATCGTTATTTTCTTATTATTACATTTTTTTTTAAAATTCTGCGATCTCTTTTTAATTACATAGTGAATAAACTGGCCTTGGCTGGAACACAACACTGCCAAAAGCTGAGAACCGCTAGGAGTTGAGGAAATTGGTTGAACAATCTGCAGTGATATCCTGAAGATCAGCCAGCCACGGGATAGGTCAAGGTGAAGGTGAGTAAACTGCAGGTTTGTACGGAAAAAAGTGATGTAGTTATGTGTCTTTAGTAACGTGGATGATTATAATTGTAATTATATAAAAAGATGACGAATTGACCAAAGTGGGAAGATATTAAGGCATTCTGCTATAGCAATTGACAAATGGACACAACTTTACACGATACTCCCAGCAGTGACGACCAGTCTCTCCCTCCTACTTCCTTTAGCTCGGAATTTACGAACTTGAAAAATCGTCTCTTCCTGAAAACTCTAGCCAAGGAATACCACAGTTTCGTTTTGTGATCTTTTCTCCTAATACGTGATGAACTGAACCCAGTTTCTTGAGAAAAACAAAATGATATTCTAGATTATTTTTGAAATGCTGGTTTTATGGAGAATTTAGTGCAGGAAAAAATGAGGGTTTTATTGACGGAGAAATATAATATAACTGATGAAAAAGAAGGCCGTTTTATCAAAGTGTCTTAGAACACCCCCAACCACCCCTCAGACGCACCCCGCCCCTCCCCCAGTGCTCTCAGCTTTGGTTCCAATTCGTGAAATCGACGGTCGGACATCAATCTGGGAATTGCTAACATTCTCTGGGAAAACGCCTCTTTCAACACAATTCAATCTTGTCTCCATCTTTTCAAATGCATCTTTCTATGTTTTACTTCTCTTTTACATCTGTGTTGACGACAGCCTACTCCATCATCCCATGCTCTGAAAAATCCCATTTTGCTCAAAATATTTCAAAACAAGGTCTCAAAACTTATTGACTTTCTCGAACTGGACATTTTCAAACAAACTTGTCTTCTGTCACAGTACGTGAGTACGTATGAGTCTTGGGTCAGCGACCTCCGCCATTCTGAGCTCACACTGAGGGCTGTGCTATGTGGGATGTGTTGTAGCTGGGAGTGAGTGAATAAACTTGAGCTGGCTCGGTCGGGGGTGGAGGGGGGGGGGGGGAAGGTGAGTTGGAGGGGGAGTAAGATCTCAGCTCCCTCACCCAAAAACTAATCATCTTTCCCTCAAAATGTCTGAGTCGTCAAAAATCAAGGTTTAGTTTGATGATGTCACTTTACCACACATCGCGGGGAAAATGGTAATTTGCAGATAGTGGAATGTGTGGTCTTTACAGTATTGGGGAAAAACTATATTTGAATGGGGTGGAAATATTAAAACTTTGATTAAAAAATAAAAGAAAGGCATTTTGTCAGACTGCTTTAGCATGATCCATGGTCACGTGTTCATTTGTTTTTTCTAGAAGTGCATAAACTTGGGGAACTATGGCGGGGAGGGGGCGGGGACGCATGGGGGGGGGGGAGAAA
>JBCAUA010101798.1:0-23777 GCA_038406235.1 Peronia verruculata
TTGATCTACCCGTTTTAAAGCAGCTTGGTGAACAGAGTATAAAACCTTACCGGTACCCCCACCGACAACAAAAGCCTTCGACCCGTCCCCCCCCCCCCCCCCTCCGCACCAACATGACCATCATCAGCCACCCACACAGACACGCATTTTACACACAGGCTTATGTTTCACTGGGAGGAAAGTCTCAGCTAAAGGATTGCAAGCATGTTGAAAACACGAACCACAGTTGACAATCACCTCGGTGGCCTACAGTGTTAGCAGTAAATATAGCTGTTGTGTATTCTGAAAATAGACACATCTTAATCTACACATTTTTGAATTAATTGTCACTTTAGCAGTTACATGATAATTCTGATACTTGTAGTAATTGTTACTTGTTACTATGGAAGTTATTCTTGGAATAGGAGGCGGAAAGGTCGGAGAGGGGTGGGGGGGGGGGGAGAGACGGGTTGACGAAAAATGGAAGTAGTAAAAATAGTTTTGAGACCAGGCCGGGATGGCCGCATGAAAGTGCAACTAAGAACAAAAAGCAGTGATATCTATGTCTGAGCTGTGGTGAAAAGAAATAATCTCATGTCAACATTAGGTACAGAAGGCAAAATTTTCGCTCATCAGTAATTTCGTTTCACGGATTCAGATGTCTCTAAGTCAATGTTTTATAATACCGGTAAATACTTCCGTGTCAACATGGCCGACAACAGTCTCGTGGAGCTCTTTGTGAGCATTGGCCTGACGGAACAGAAGGCGAAGGAAACAATAAAAAACGAGCAGATCACAGAAAGTCTCAAACAAGCCATCAAAGTCGTAAGTAGTAGCCATATATGCCTGTACAAGACGTTTGAATGTCTACTTCTTTCAAAAACATATGTCAACATTAACATGCATGGGTGACGAAATACATTGTAAATAATACGGTGCCAAGACTTGGCCCAAGTAAAAAAAAAGTAGTGATGCAATACCGGGCAAAGTATTGACTTTATAAATTGAAGCACATCCTTGGCCTCATTAAACTACTGATAAGATTAGTTAATAATATAAATAATAGTTCATCCAACAATGATGCCATACAGCATTGACGGCGCATGACTAGTTAGTAGTACATAATGACCGACTCAGACAGTATAGATTTAGATCTAGATCTAGGTCTGGTGGACCTATTCAAAAGCATCGGTTTGAGCAAGATTACAGCACAAGAAGTTATAGCAAACAAACGAATTTCTAGTATTCTTTCATCAGCTATTAGAGTTGTAAGTCGATTCATAAACTGTTTCTTTTTATTCTTTGTGTTAATTCCAATTCTGTCCTTTTTTTTGTGCCTCATAATCTTCTGAATTAAAGTGCGGTAAACAAAAAGAAATTAGAATTAAGAATAACGCTGAAAAAAAAAAAGCTTCAATAAATAAGTAAATGTATCAGTATTTCTTGGATTGATTTAGAGTAAGACCTGTAAGTGATTCAGACCTCACAAAACACTGTGCATTTATTTGATTGTATTTGAGAGGTGATCACTTTACTCATAGACCAAAACTGAGTAAGTTTGTTTTGCCATGGGATCTATAACAATAAAATAGTCTCAGTTAATCTCAGATTATTTTGGTTTCTAGAACTGCTCAAAAACTTCATTTTATTACATACGTATAAGTGAACCTGTTTAAATTTTCTTATCTGCTGAACATATGTATCACAGAAGATGCGCCCAAGAAATGCAAGGTGGAATGTTTTTTTGTAATGTGTTTCATACCACAATCAACATATTCACATAATTATGCATCTGACTGTATTGCAAAAACCAGATCTGGAGAATAGGTTTTTCCCCCCACTATCTAAAAACTGCTCAGCTACTTCATATGTGGTTCGTGAACACTGGCAACAAATCACTTTCATATGCCATTCTGAAATTTTGTTTGTGCTCTAATGAGTCAAGAAAAATATGTGTTATCTCCAGATTTTGGCCCATCACGCTCACATTTGGTTATAACCAGTACTGTGTCGGTTTCTCTTGATCTTTGTGGGTTATTTGTATTTTCCAGGCTGATGAATATGGTGGTGAAAATGCCAGGACAAAGGAAGTGGGTAAACTGCTCTATAATGTTGCCACCAAGCTCAAAGCACAAATCAAAGCTCACCAAAATTTCCTGGTGAAGTACATTGCCACTAAGAAAATTGCCACAGAAGAGCAACTGAATGGTGAGTAGAATAAATAAAGTTCTGATTCATTGGATTGTCAGCTTATAAAATGGTATTGTTTCAAAGCAAGTGGCTATAAGAGCACAAGATTGTTACATTGTAATGACAAAACTGGCCTGTCATGTCTTGTGGACATTTGTGATAAGTATCTGTGATTTATATCATTTTTAATGAAGTTGTTTGGTTTTATGCAGAGCAAGGAATAAGCAAGAAGTATTTCCTGCCTTATATGTGCTACTTAGTATCAGATAGATAACATGGGGATTTACACATTTCTTCAGTTTTGTATGTTAAAATGGGGGGAAGCTCTTAGTGGGACAAATGCTTTTTACAATAAATGAGAAAATTTACTGTGATCTTTTTTCAAATTTCCATGGTGATGTCTTAGCAGTAGCATATTTGGAATGATCTAACTACATGAATGAACACTGAAAATTTGAACACCAACATAGTATACTGATTGACTTTTTTTTTTATTCACAGCTGCTCTGAATTACCTCCTTCATCATCCTGGGTCAGATGTGGACGTGAAAGGGTTTGAGGAAGCTTGTGGTGTTGGAGTGGTGGTTACACCAGAGGAGATCGAGGCGGCTGTAAGTGTCTGAGATATTACAGGATAAGAAATGAATGTTGGCATCATGTTATTGGTAAATTTTGTGTTTTATGTGGTGTTATGAGGCTTTGAGAAAATGCGATAAGATACTGTTTAGGAAAAACAAAATTGTTTTGAGTCCAGAAAGAAAATGGGATCACAGATTTTACTATTTGTTTAAATTATTTCTGGTTTTGTTGTCTTACCAAGTAGAATTTCGCAGTGGCTTTCATTTTGCCCTGCCTGATAAAAGTACTTATGCCGTTCTTAATCATGACAAGCTGTAGCAAATTTTATCTTTCATTACTGCATTGGAAAGTCTCATCCCAATATTATAAGTAACTGGAAGAGAGGGTTGTGAGATGAAAGGAATTTGCTACATCAAAGTTAGCCATGTCAAACTTCTGACTTTAGTCAGATTTCCGACTATTTGGCCATCTCCGACTTTCCTACTTTTGGCTGATCACTGCCGACTTTTAATGAATCCACGAGACAGTCGCAGTTTTATAATAATTTGCAAAACAACTTTTGCATGATGACAGTGAAACCAGAAGTATAAAAGAGTGATCCCCATAGCTCAGACAATAGTTGGACTGTTGTTCGGTGGTTGTTTGAAGATTGAGATTAAAATTCCTCACATCCCAACAAAATGCAGTCAAGTGGTGGAGTGAGAGTTGTTGATAGAAAATCAGCATATCAGAGCACTGACAACAACAAATAATGTGCCCATGGTCTTAGAAAGACTAATGTAAGAGGGCAGCTGTTCACGATCTAGACTAGATCTAGATCTAGGAAATAGAACTAGTTATGCTTGTTGATTATAATGATTGCACTGCCTGTGGGATCTCTTTAGTTCTTGGAATTTCCACTGGATCTAGTTGTATAATTTTATAGTCCCATTCCAGGATCTTGGGAAAACTTGGCAAACTTCTCTCAAAACAATGAAAACTTCTAAGCATGAAAACTCCAGATTTCATTGAAAGTGTCTTATATAACTGGACAGCACCATGATGGGGGAGAGAGAGAGGGAGAGTGTCACAGGAAATTGTCCATTTTTTTTGGTGTTTTTTTGTGAAAACAATTTGACATCGCAGCACAGCAAATTATTTGTCTGATAATACCTGGATCAAATACTTTGCTATACCTGACCAAAATGTCTTGAGTCCAACAGTAGTTGCTGTTCTATTTTTTTCAAGCAGACGACCAATAACCCAGTTTCACAAACATGTTGTTTTTATGTTCCAGGTTGAGGAGGTGATGAAAAAACATAAGCCAGCTC
This sequence comes from Peronia verruculata, assembly GCA_038406235.1. Lineage (NCBI taxonomy): Eukaryota > Metazoa > Mollusca > Gastropoda > Systellommatophora > Onchidiidae > Peronia > Peronia verruculata. The sequence continues at coordinate 4,059 of JBCAUA010101798.1, forward strand.
TTATAGAAAAGCGCTACCACTATAACACAGGGCCAATACTTGGTATGTCCTTTACTAGTCTTTTGTATCATTCATGTTTTCTTCAGTTGATGAGCACTTTGACAACCTTTGCCAGGTACAAGAGGTACAACATAATCATTTCTTTAAAAGTATCTGAAATGGGTAACAGAAAATTCTGTAAAATTTTTCCATGAGACAAAACTATTTGTTTTTATTGTGAAAATATTTTCCTGATATTTTGGTTCATATGTTTTAAATAATGATGAAAAAATGTTGTTTCCTTTTCTTAACATTGCTTGTATTATACAGGGATGTCAAACTTCCGACTTTAGTCAGAATTCTGACATTTTGGTCGTTGCTGACTTTCTTACTTTTGGCGGACCAGCTGCCGACTCTTACTGTAGGCCCATTAAATCCACAATTTTTCCGACCTTTTTATGACAACTGTTTGACATCCTTGATTATACCTCTTGCACTTGGCAAAGGGAAGTAACCTTGTTGGCTGAAACAAAAAATGGCCGAATGGCAATGACATCATCCTCCCTTGTCATTCTGTATCTGATGTGCTGTTTAGAGATAAAAGCAGAATCTGTACAATTTTATACTAATGTAATTATTGAACTTTCACATAATAAACAAAGGAAGATCATACTGAAAAAAAATGTTCTTTTTACCATCTAAGCTGTCAGCACATATTATATAGTACTGTCAATTTTTTACTTTGTCCTCAGGTGAAATCAAAGGTAAAATAAAGTGGGCTGATGGAAAGGCTGTCAAAAATGAACTGGACATGCAGGTAAGTGACGGCGGTTGGAATCTCACCAACTGAGTGACCACGATTCTCTTGTCATCAAGTCTCTCTGGGACAAACTGTAAGAAATTGCTGAGTTCTGTAGCCATGTATTCCAGACCTCAGTAAATGTTTGGTCATGATGCCAAAACATGAGACTTACCACATGTATCTGTAGTAGGTATTATGAGCTGTGAGAATTTTGACAGTGATTAGCTGTGTAAATTTGGCAAGAAATTGAGTCTTGTGGTCACTGTTTATGGTTGGCAGTGTGATGAAATCAGCTGTGTGCCAGGACACCGAAATTTTACAAAGGAGCAATGAATTTTTAAACATTTTTATGTTTAGAACTTGTTATTATTAGTTTAATCTGTTACAAAATTTAAATCCAAATCTGGGCTGAAATGATAGATATGATTTTCCTTTTTGACAGCTGGTTTCTAGAAATGTTTAGTCTCAGTAAAATTTGCCTTCAGAATAAAGTTTGCTGCATGATCGATTTCATCATGCTGCCATCATTATGAGCTTCGGTGCATCTACATTTCTACATGGTGGTAATAGATAGGGATATGTAATTGTTAAGTTACAAAAGCCTTGAAACTGTGGAGGGGAATCAATAAGGAAAGATTGATTTGTAAATGGGATTTTTATTTAGCAGCATAGAATATATTTGAAAGAACAAAAATAAAATCCATCCTCAGATTTTGGATCTGTTGGGCCCAAAGACAGAGGCTGACCTGGAAAAACCACAAAAACAAAAAGTAAGTCGTTTGTTTACTTTTGTAATTTGTTTTTCATAATTGAAATTTTGATTGTCTAAAAAAAAAAAAAAAATAAACACAGTTTCTCATTTCATTTGCTGATGTGAAGTTAAAGTCTTGCAGTTCTGACCAGATGTCATTGATGTGTGTAAGGTAATGGAGTGTAAGATAAACTGTGATATGTGTCACCCAGGCAGAGATTGTTTCAAGTACAATGTCATTTTTTTAATGAAAAGAAGAAATGAACAGACTGTTTGAGAGGTTATTCATATTATTTGAACAGCTGATTTTGTAAACTGACTAGACTGACATGATATTGTTACCAGTAGTACAAGAAAATTGATGGTAATTTTGAATATATTAAATCAAAGCCTTTTCTCTGATGGGCATTTTCGTTGGATCAAGCTGTTTATGAAGCATGTGGTGAGAAATGTATGATGTTGTCCCCAGCCTGCTCCGGCAAACAAATCAGGAGACAAGAAAACCAACAATGCTGTGAAGGAGCAAAAATCTGAATCTGCGGACAGTGGTAAGGTTATGATACAAATATATCTGTATGGCACTCACAGCAATATATATATTTTGGAAAATAATGTACCATTGTAATCAGGACATTTAAGCATATGAAGTGGTTGCTGCCAAAGAAAATTTGTATGTGGCTTTTCTATGGTTAATATGGTGCTGAGGTATGTGTACACTCAGCTCGACAGCTCGTCTGCAATACCGTGTTCGATGGTTGCTCCTCCAGTGGATGCCACAGCCCTCTCGGTCTGTGGACGACCTCGTCAAAAGACAGCCCAGTGATTGTCGTGATGTTGTCCATCAGTGCTGTAGACATGAGGTCTGTTTTCTGACTTCTCGTGACATGACCGATGTATCTAAGCCTTCTTTTGTTTATTTCGCACATTTTGTATTGTGTACACTAGTGTATGAAAATGTCATTGTTGATTAGTTGACACTCTGTTAAAGTGTGAAAGTCCTTAGTGTCCTTTGCTTGTGCTGACTAATGTTATTCCCTTGTATCTCCCAGTTGTGTCAGCTGATGGACATCTGAAAGGTTTTGCTGAGGTCATGGGGGATGCTCTGAAATTCCACAAACCTGGTAGGTCCAATAACAAGCTTGTTTATTAAAGTTTTCTGCTTGCAATTACTTTTTGTTCTAAAATGTTTAGAGAAAATGATAACTGCAGTCTTTGTTTCACATTTAACCTTCTTAATATCAGGGAGCATTGTCAGTCACTGATTGCCTTTTTTTTTTTGTAATTTAAAGGTCTTCATTGTCCAAATGGTTACTAAAAATATTCAGTTAAATATGTAGATGATAGAGAAGAAGAGAATTATCATAAAGAATGAGTTCGAATGTCAGAAATAACTATAAATTTAGAACAGCTGTTTGACTGGTGTGTGCTTTAATCCGGCACCGTCAGACCAGTGATGTTTGATATTTGTTTGTCTGGGCAGGTGAAAATTACAAAACAGACGGGTATACGATAACACCAAAGACGATGGAGTTGCTCAAGAAACATCTAGAAGTGACGGGCGGAAAGGTATGGATTACTGGTTCCTGCGGAAGAAATGATTTTCTAACTATGACATTGACTTATTACCCACATATTTTTTTGTGTGTAAGATGACTACCTCATGTATAGATGACGTGGTGTTAGCTTTGATCTGTTTGGGGCTGCAGTGGTGGTATGATATGAATGGCCTTGCTTGCTCTTCACTTTCTGTATAGAGAATAAAATTGGGTAGATTTGTTTTGTAATGGGGTATGTAAAATGAGCCTGCTGTTTATGTCCCGTTAATTTAAAATTATTTTGACCAATAGATAGGCTAAAATATCTTCATGTTTGTGGTGCTGTATTTTGCCTCTATGCCCATGTGTTTGACATAGTGATTGCTTGCACGAAAAGTGAACAAAACCAGGAAGCATCATACATGTAAGGATTGAAGCTGCTGAGATTATGCATAGGTCGGGAAGAATAGAAGCAGGACTACTGCATGAAAATGTAGCAACATGGTAATTTTTATCACCATATTGGGCGAGCTAAATCTGTAAAATGGTTTTTGTGTTCTGGGGAAAACTTTGCTGAAATGTTCGATTTGTGAACAGTGAAAGGGGGCAGTGGTATGTGGAAATATATTTTCTTAAAAACACAACAGCAGCATCCTGGATGATTCCCTCGTAGCTTCATACAATACATCGGTTGTTTGGGAAACAAAAATCTAATATTCCTAAAGACAAATTTGATAAGATAGGTGTAGATACATTAACTTATATGTACATTGTGAAGCTAATCTATAAAGCACTCTGAACCTTTGATTTATCTTATATAATGATAAATTGCTGCATTACACATTACCAACTCATACTCTAGATTTTGAGTTTTGTCAAATGATATTCTGACTCTGCCACTGTATGAAACATGCTAGTCCATTGTATTTACTCTGTAAACCTTTTCCGTTCCAGGTTTTTACTCGATTTCCTCCTGAGCCCAACGGTATCTTACATATCGGCCATGCCAAGGCCATCAACTTCAACTTCGGCTATGCCAGGGTAAGACAGTTCAACAGTTAATGGTACAATCACAGTGTATGCCAGTCTGCGATTGTGTGACATTTGATCTGACTTTTTTTGTAATAGAGAAAAAATCTTGACAGTAATGTTTCTTCATATCATGGCATCGACAGTGTCCCATGGAAAGTAGATGTGACAGGTGGTGGGAGTGAGGATTCTAATGTGAGATGTCAGTGTGAAAGTGAGTCCCAGCCGTGTGTACACAGACTGTTTTCTGTACTCACTCAGCCTTCAAGCCAAACAGTTTTCTATCTATCGTTTGAATTCTGGATTCTTTGACTTTTTTGCTGCCAGTATGACAGTGTAGTATATCAGACATAAATGTGTCATCTGTGAGTAAATGTCTTTATGTACCAGAAGGTTTATTTGCTTTTAAAAGATTGTTCAATATAATCTAGTCATGTGAACTGATTCCTGTTTAAAATCTTTAAATATAGCATGAAGTTCAGATAGTTTAGAAGGATTTTCGTGCAAAGATGTAAATGCAGATAATGTTATGTCAAATGTTACAGGCAAATTTCAAGACCAAAAATAGATCATATTTTGTCCAAGTTGTAATTTTGAGTTTTTAGCATACCTGAGTGAAAAATACAATATATGTTAGATAGATGAATTATTGAATTTTTGTGAAGGAGTTTGCCTCTGTCCCTGACAGGCCAATGGCGGAAGTTGTTATCTGCGCTATGACGACACAAACCCAGAGAAAGAGGAGGAGAAATTTTTCCTGGCAATAAGAGACATGGTGGAGTGGCTGGGTAAGTTGGAACAACAACTCGCTGCTTTTTTTGCTTTAGTTTCTTTACCTCACAATGTACAGCAGCATGCCAAATGATGGATGAGCCCGATGTGATAGGCTTTTGATCACGTGTCCAAGTGTGAACTGATAGGTTATTGATTTCTTGTCCAGTTATGGATAAATGTCAGCTGTGATGGGCAGTCAGTTTGATACAAGGAACAGCAGAATCATCTAGGTGATGTTCTCTGTCTGGGTCTGTGAGGGGATGTCTAATTGTTTTTTATTTTTTTTTTCTGAACCCTGTTCATCTTGTCTAACCCTTTCTTCATTTTCTGATTTGAATTTCTGTTTTGCATTTCCGTGACAAAGGATGATGGGTCCTCACTTTCAACCTGACAGTTTCATACAAGTTTTATTGATAGGATATCCAGTCTTCTTTTGAACAAAGCACGCAAATTAAATTTGGCGCTGTCTATTTGGGCCAGCTGGCCCAGCTAGACCCTAGAGTCTATTTTGGCCTATTGATGTACCACTTTCTTTCTGTCTGTGTGTAAGAAAGTTATTTTATCCAGTTAGTTATGTAATGTGTTGGGAGGGAAGGCTACTCCAATCCCCCCACAAACAACTGCAAACAAATGCTCCCTTGTGCGAGCCAACACAAAATTGTTTCGCCTTTCCTTTGTGGTGCAACTTTTTTGTTTGCCAATGCTTCCTCATTACAATATTAGGCCCAGATAGACACTCGGATTAAATTAAGTTCTTAAAGACTATTCCAACAGTTGCCTATGTTGCCAGGAAAAAACTAGGCATTTCCAGTTTTTGATTAAAGTGTAGATCCTGCCATTTTTGACACTTTCTCTGACATGATCCACAGGTTACAAGCCTTATAAAATCACCCACGCATCAGACAACTTTGACCAGCTGTACGAGTGTGCAGTGGAGCTGATCAAGCGAGGCCAGGCCTACATCTGTCACATGCCAGCTGATGCTCTCAAAGGTTTTAACCCACCAGACTCCCCGTGGAGGGACAGACCCATCCAGGAATCTCTGCAGCTGTTTGAGGTAACTGAACACACCCCCATCCCTGGTCAGCAATATCTATTAATCAATGGCATTGAGATTTGATACATCTAACAGATTGGTCAGAATCAAAGTCAAAGTTATTGCCATAATCCCTCTCATAAGAAACAGTTGATTGGAAGTGGCCACTACCACTCTTTGGTGGTCCCAACCTCTCAGGCAGCCGGGAAATACAAATGGCACATATCGACTACATTTTAGCGTTGGGGAGGACCGTCACCCGCTCATCAGACCTACATATGTTAGCATTAGGGTGGACTTGCGCTGGTTGAGGGTCTCATACATGCTAACATTAAGGAGAACCGTCACGTGCTCATTGGACCTGCATGTTAGTGTTAGGGTGGACTTGCGCTGGTCAAGGGTCCCACCAGGTTAAGCCAGCGGGGTTGTTTTATATTTTGTCATACGGAATAAATTCTAATAGCCTAAGTGACTAATCATAAATCATCGCAGTATCAATATGTGCCATTTGTACTTCGGGGCTGCGTGAGAGGTCGGGACCATTAAAGAGCAGTAGTGCCTTGGAAGTGTTAACTTGAACATTTCCTAATCTGTATTGTGTGATATTGTCATTCTGTATTGTTTTTTATTATTTGGTCATGCATGGCTAGGTTGTGCACTTTTTGTCTTTTGTTTTTGAAAATGAGCAAATTTAAATCTGTAGTTATAACATACACACATAATGACAAGAATGTAGCATCTCAGATATAGAACTGAAGATTTTTTAGTATTTCTATAACTCAAAATAGTTTCAAATTACCACAGGACATATAGATGAAGGATGTATTTTTTACACATCTCATATTGAAACAGATTTGCCCAATTTTGCGTGGATAATGAACAGCAGCGATGACATTCATATCATAACATACAACCTGTAAACAGATGAGAGTTGTTGCTGAATTATCCATCATGAAATAGCTGTCTTGGTAATAAACACACAAAACAAAAAGAAAAAAAATGAATGAAAAAAAACCATAATCCCTCAGCAGATGTCCTGCCATATAACATCAATGGTACCAAACACATTGAGTGGTAGCTGAGGGGCCACATTACTGACTGTCTCTATGTATGATGGCTGTGAAAGGGTTAAGAGTAAAGAAAAAGAGAACTATTTTTTTTTTTCTGTGTGTAATTTTTACCAGTAAGATGAATATTACCGATGATTGTGTGCTGTGTCCACAGGACATGAGGAGAGGGAAGATTAAGGAGGGAGAGGCCACGCTACGCATGAAAACCACACTGGAGGAGGGCAAGAAAGATCCTGTGGCTTATCGTATCAAGTTCACCCCTCATCACAGAACTGGTGACAAATGGTGAGTGCTTCTTCCCTACAGGTTGTCTTTGTCCAGCAGGAATGTCCGCTGGAAAACTGCACAGTAAAATCTGTGTCCAGCTTTCTGTGCATCATGCCAGAAATGGGATTGTTTGGACATGTATATAAAGTTTTGATCTAGTAAAGATTTAGTAGTAAATACTTCTTTGTTTTCATCTCAGGCAAAATGGGATCCAGAAATTGTAATATTTATTTATTGTTAAACACGCAGATTGTTCAATGATATTGTAAGGTTGTGGATATTGTAGTTAAGGCATAACTGTCAGGTTCTGTACTGTCATTGTGTGTGAAATGTTGTGATTGATGCTGAATTCCTTCTCCCACCTGTCAGGTGTATCTACCCCACCTATGACTTCACCCACTGTCTGTGTGACTCCATTGAGAACATCACTCACTCGCTCTGCACCAAAGAATTTCAGTCCAGGTCAGCCATTAGTTTGTGCAGGTTATCCAGCTTAGCTCACTTATGTAGCCTGGGGAAACTGGCCAGAAATCGCAGCCAGATACCACAAAGAGATGACAAGGGCCAAATTGTCATACTTCGGAAAAACATTTTACACTGTACTACAGCTGAGTCGAACCCTGATGAGTTGAACTTCAGATTAGTTAATCTTTTTTTCCTGGAATATGTCCCGACTTCTTTATTTCACTAAAAAAGTAATGAATGAATCAAACATCGACTCATCCATATTTATTCCAATCCTACTTTTTTCCAAGTATAGCATTCTGCAGTATTAAGACAATGATCTGCTACATTAGGTTCTTATGTCAACACATCTATTTGCTAGAAAAAAAAAAAAGAGATCACAGAACTTAACCCGGGTTTTCTCTAAAAGATTTTTTGTTGACAGAGGAAAGATATTTTGTCAAAGTAAGTAAACATTTTGTTATACATCCAGGATTTTATGTTAAGGACATTTCAGATCTATGTCAAATGAACCACAACTTACGAATGACAGCTTTGTGGAGGATTTCAGTATGAAATTTCCAGTTTTTTTATATTCATTCCCATGTTACTGGCGGGTAACTGCAACTTTTTCCCATCCCAGTGTTAACTCTGTGCCATCTGGTCAGTTTTCAGATCATAGTTTTGCATTTCCCCTTGTCACCCAGTATTGTGCATTGCTTGCCTGTGAGATCAGGTTGTGATGTTGCTCACCGCTGTGTTGATATCTCGTGTTTCCAGACGTTCCTCCTACTACTGGTTGTGCAACGCCCTGGACATGTACTGCCCCGTCCAGTGGGAGTATGGCCGACTGAACCTCAGCTACACCGTCGTCTCCAAGCGCAAGATTGGCAAGCTGATCCACGGAGGTTATGTCAGGTCAGTCCTAATGTAAACACGGAGATCTCTCATATGTTCATGTGGCAGGAAAGAAAAAAAAAAAACATGTGATAAGATTTACTCCAGCTCTCATTTTCTGTTTCAGTGTGCAAAATGTCTCATAGCAAACTTGGACAACTTTATTTGTTACTGCCATGACACGGACAATTTGTAGTAGTGTGAGAATGTCATTGTGATGGACATGAAGAGTAGAAGCAATAGTGATACAATGTGTATTTTGCGATTTTTGCTGAATGCCTTGTTGATAATAAAAACACTGATAAATGGAAAGTAATAATATTGATTTTAGTGATAAGTTCTACTTGATCCAAAACTGACCACTGGCCCCAAAAAACATTGTAGATAAAATTTTTATGTGTCATGCACGTAGGTGACATCTAGATGTTTGGCCAAAAATTAATTAGACGTGTGGATCATCACTCACTATGTCTGTATGAGCAAGATTAGACCAGGAGTTTAGAACTGAGGATAACTTTGTTTGCTTGCAGAGACTGGGACGATCCCCGTCTGTTTACCCTGACAGCTCTGAGAAGACGAGGTTTTCCACCCGAGGCCATCAACTATTTCTGTGCCAAGGTGAGTCATGGTGGAGGAGCTTTACATGCCCAGTGATAGTTATTTAGCTTACCTGTTTATCAACTGATATACTATCTGCAATATCTGCAAGTGGCTTTGTGATATTGTTATTTTATATGTCAAGCTAAATTATGGATTTGTGAAGGCAAGTTTAAGAGATAGTTTACTGACGTGAAATATCAGCTTACACAGTTTGTGCCTGATTGTAATGTGGTAGCTTAGTTGGTCATAGATCATATTGTCACTTATATTGGCAGAGTGAGAAAGGTGGGGAGATGGAAGGCAAATATATGAATGAATTTTGTGTTTTTAGTAAGGCAGTGATCTAACAGTAATTTTTTCGCTATCTGTAAGTCACCACATCTTCAAAAAATGTCAGCTGTAAAACTGACAAATTCAGTCGGATAATAGTTTGAGTTGTTGCAGTGTAATTACATAGGCTTATGTTTGTTTGCCTTGTGCCCTTCAGGTCGGAGTCACGATGGCCCAGACCTGTATAGATCCCCCCATGCTGGAGGCCTGTGTGCGAGAGGTGTTGAATGTCAAGGCCAAGAGGTGAGAGCTCAGATATCTTTGCTGTCTCGGGAAGTTTAATCTATTCAGTACATGCCTTCAGTGTCTTCCAGATAATGAGAACAGAGTAGATAAACAAAGCTGGACTAGAAAATATTGTTATCAAAGTGAAACGAGAAGACAAATCAGCGGTCCCATCGCGTAGGGACAAACACGTCAAAATTTGCTTTTTCACTTTTGGTCATTCTGCATTCTTTGTGCTAAGATCTTTACTGTGTGTAACAATTAGATCTGTTAAATACAAACAGTCATTTAGTGTTCACACAAACAATGACTATCGATCAGTCACTTAGTGTTCATACAATCAATGACTATCGATAAGGAAATAAGCAAGTTATGGCAAATGTTTCAGATCATTGAATTTTTCATTTGGCCATATCTTGAAATAAAAATTAGCATTTTCCATGTTTGTCTGTCAGCAACAGGACCAATGAAATAGTGAAACCATATGAAACATATGGGCCGAAAGACTTTCAAACATTTCTTGAGAATTTCAACTCTTGTTTGTGTTAGGTAGATGATGTTTCTGTAGATCTGGTGTTTCTAGCTTTCTTGATGTACTGATGCCTTTCAAAAAGGGATGGTGTGGACAGGAACTGTTTTCAGGAATTTGAATGTAGAAAGGAAAGAACTGTAACAGGGAAAACTTTTGTGTTGTCCCCAGAGCAATGGCTGTGTTACATCCCCTGAAAGTTGTTATATCCAACCTGCCAACTGATTTCCCTCCAGAAATCTCTGTGCCAGATTTCCCAGGGAATGAAGCCAGAGGATCTCACAATTTGGCCTTTGGCAGCACACTCTACATAGAGCAGGAGGATTTCAAAGAGGTAAGCAAACAGGAGAGGATGAAATGAAATAATTTCTGAGCTTGTGAATAATTTCTGTTCACAGTCGAGGAGACACATACAGTCGCTGTTTGACTCTAGTCATTAAGTGCAATGTTGGCTCACGCACATTTTTTCCCCAGAAATAAACCACAAGCCTGTCAGTGGTCCATCATGTAATATTTCTCATGGAAAATATACATTGGGATTGTCTGACGTTTCAGATATTGAATGCTGTAGGAATTGAGGTTTATTTCTAGACAAAAAATATATTGGACTTAATTCTTCATTTACATGATCAGAGCTGGACATTGCTGATCCGTAGTACTGAGTACGTCTTACAGACTCTGGGTATCTAGGGTACTAGAACATCATGGAATTTATGAGATAGTTTCACTGATATCCAGCACCGCCACTTGTTTCAGTGGAGCCAATGACAGCCCTTTCAGTTTTTTACTTGAACAGTGCTGGGCCAGCAGTGTAGAGGTTGTCTGTGGGGTTAATGTGATGTTTGTCTGCCGTTCTCGACACTAAAGGTTGACCTTCACCTTTGTTGTTACAGACTGCAGATAAGAATTTCTTCCGGCTGACCAAGGACCAACCAGTGGGACTTCGCTACACAGGACTGGTCATCTCAGTGGACAAGGTCATCAAGGTAAGACAACTTGTCGAGAGCTTTTTGTCTTAGAATTGCTCATTCATTTCTCTTGGAGCGAAATACTACAACCATCGCTAGGGATATGTCTTTGCAGCCAGTCACAATGAGACGTATGTTGAATTTTGATCACATGGGGTTTTTGGTGTCATGTGAAAGCTTATTTCATACCCTTTCAGGTAGTAAAAAAAAACTTTTGAGGTACCTTTATTCTAGTCAGAGATATTGCAGTTTAAAGAGACAAGGGGTGCTTCCTTAGCAATGACCGAAATTCGGAGAAAATTGAGTTTAAATGAACTGTCGAATGGTTAAAGGACTGATATTGTCTTGTTCAGAAATGGTTGCACTTTCAGTTTCAGGAATAAGAAAAGAAATCGTTGTCTGACCCCCTTTCATCACATTCAAAGCCTGATTTCTCCGTTCTAGCCCAACGACTTATGTCTCATTTTGACTGGCCGCGAGACATATTGTCTGCTGTATGAGGAAATGTTAAGATAATGACCCCGTGCATGGTTGCTCTGCATGATGAAGGAATCAGTCAAATAATGTTTTGACCTATTCATCCTTTCGTCATGCAGGGAAGTTAAGAATTTGTTGTTTTGTCGTACACGGGGGTTGTTACCAATTTGCCCCTTGGTCGCACAGCTGATGATATATTGCAAATTCTACATGGACCTTTCTTATTAGCTCTCCTGTTGCCAGAAGAGAAGACCTTTTTTTACAATTTCTCCAAAATGCCCGTGCCTATCTGGTCTGTTGTCTTGCCACATTGTTACCAGTCACAATTTCTTGATTTCCTTGTTTTCTGAGAAACGAATGTTGAGACAAAAACTGTGTGTATTGACGGGGCATAGTAGGTCCCAGCAGTTCATCCTGTTTTCCTCAAACTTAGAATGTAGTATAGAGAAGTACATTAATTTTGGGTTATAACTCGTGTGTACGCATGGACCCCTGAGTACTGGATTGCTTTCCTCAGACCAGGTTATTTAAGGATCACTATCCGTAGCTAGTAGCCACATGGCTAACACAGCCTGGGGAGAATGTCTGCAGTTGATGCCCTCATCCCTTTACTTATGTCCTGATGCAGTAAAACAATGCTAATATTAATAATATTAATTATAATAATAGTAATATAATGCCTCAATATATTTCAACATTTTAACTGAACTGCCTTGTATTTCATAGTTAATGAAACACGTCCGTCTTGTAGCGTCTTAGTTTAAATGATAAAAAGGCTAATGTATGGAAAAAAAAATACTCTGTCCAACAATAGGTCAGTTAGAATAATTAACGGATAAGGGAAAATCCATGAAAAATTTCAGGGATTGCATGCACCACAGACAACATTACTGACAGATGTCAAAAGGAGATAAATGCTATCTGGGTTGTCCACAAACATTTTCTTGGTGGCTTCCCTTGGCACAGGGCACAGAGCTGGACCAGTCAGAAGATGTAACAATTATGCAAACTGAAGTTATATAGTTGTAATTTTGTATCCTGTCTTTCCAAAGACGATGGGTGAATGACGATCACATAACACAATAGTGGTATATTATTTTTTTACCACAGTTGTGGAAAGCTGAGATAATCACCACAGGAGGTTGAAAAGCTTATAAAAAACATAACCATAACTTCAATAGATTAGTTCCAACCAAGCGAATGGCTAGAAATCCCTGTCTAATTTTTGTAGGGGGGGGTACAAACACTCGAAACTGTTCACTGCCATCGACATGGAAAAAACACATTAAAAATGCATTTGACTGGTGACAAATTATTCTCCAGTCTCCTGGTGGAATGGTACCAAATGTCAGTGATTGTTCTATTTTTAGTAGGGGGTGCAAACACTTTTGCTAGGGATTTCCAGGTTTTTGCCTAGTCAAATATGAATTTTTTCACAAATGTGTCTAATGTGACATCACAAGGTTTCCATTGAGCCCTTCATTTGTGTATTTACTGCCAATGGTGGATGAAGTAAAAACTTGCTGCCCCAGGCTTTCCTACCACCTGTGAGGATATTTGGATTTTTAAAAAAACATTTAGCTTGGATGGCAGCACTTTCATTTATTCTTCATTTGATTTATAACTGCCAATGGGTCCTTTACTCCTGTTACACGTGAAATATATTTGCTGCTATTTGAGAAGGCTAGATACCAGACCTCCTTACTCCAAAATATGGGGGATTGTTGAAATATTTAAAAAAAAAGGTGCAGGTTCTGACCGATACCTATTTCCTATTCCTTTGGTGGAATTTGAACTCAAGACTCATTCTTTGAAAGGCCTAATCCCTCAGCGACAGCTCCTTACAGTCAACAAGTAGTCAAAACACAATTTAGTATTTTATTATTTTTTTTTTACTACTGTCGAGGACCAGCTGAGATAACCACCACGACAGGAGGTTGAAAAGCTTACCAAAACTGTGACCGACAGCTCCCCTACCTAATAGTTACAAGTATTTTGCTACATGTCGGTCGCAGCACTGAAACAATCTGTTCCTGAATGTCATCTTTAGCATGGATGTCAACTTTTCCTTGTACTTCAGGCTGGATGGTTGTCTATGACGACAGTAACTGATGCACTGTGGTTAAATATTGTAATGCGAAATTCAACGCCTTTTTTCTTTGATTTGTGTTTACGCCAGGCATAAGAATACACTAAAACAGCTTCAGAACTGACCTGGTACCAAACAATGGGCACTGAACTCAATGAAAAAAAGAAGGAAAAAAAAAAGACATTTTGTCAGTGGTCATGTCATGTTTGAGATACCAAATTTAATGACTCTAGATTGACTTCCCTATCCCTACTTTTCTTTAACTTGCAGATGTCTCATAGACACCTTTCACACGACCACTCTGTGGTGAACAGCATTTCCACTGTTTTATATGTAGCCCTTTCACACAAGCGACTCTGTCATGCGTCTGTGGCAGGGAGTCGCGGGTTCCTGCCACAGAGTGGCGCCACTAAGTCGCCTAAACCTTTCACACAGGCCACTGTGGGGCATTTTTCATTGTTTCTGACTGTCAGTGCACTCTGAGCCACACTGTGGCTCTGCTCAGTGGCGACACAGTCGCGAGAACCAGCCACTGAGTGGCGCCACAGAGTGAAAGATGTTATAATGTGAAAACAGCGGCCAGATGTTTTTAAATTGTTTTGTTGAATGTTAGCAAATTAGTGAGTTTTAAATCTTTTGCATTCTGTTTCAGTGCTAAAAACCAAAAACAAAAACAGACAAACAAAAAAAAAACAAAAACAAAAACAAAAACAAGCCTGATTTAAAAAAAAAATATTTTTTTTTTACAGTTCATTCATCATTAGTTCAGCCCTTTGCTACCATGGACCCCAGTCTTATTGATGCACTTTCTCACATGTTTGTCTCTCCCTCCCTCTCTGTGCAGGATTCGCTGGGACAGCCTGTAGAATTGGTGGTGACATGCCAAAACGCTGCTGATGTTGCCAAACCCAAAGCTTTCATCCACTGGGTCTCCGACCCCGTCTACTGTGAGATCAGAATCTATGACACACTGTGAGTCTCTCTGCTTCCGCACCATTCTGAAAAAGTGTCTGCACATTTTATGGAAAATCAGAGGATTTTTCTATCAATATTCAATATTCAAATAGTGTCAGTTTCGGCTTAAAGGCAGTAAAAAAACTTGAATCCTATTTTTTATTTAATTCCGTAGTCTATCTTACTTGCATAGTGCATAGATCTTGTATGGGAGTAAACGCCATATAAATGTTGTTATTACTATGAGTTTTATTATGATTATGATTATGATTATTATTGAGAAAGTGATTCCAGTACCAAAATACAGTGAACAAGTCCTTGTGCAAATCGGTCCATTTGACTTTTGTAGGGTTAAAAGAAGCTCCGTGAAATGTTCTAGGAGAATGAGTTTAACGTTGATGAGTCTGTGGAAGTGTAACAAGTAGCACGTGTAACAAAGAAACTCCTTGTCCGACCAGAGAAATCTTGTGAGTTCCAAGTCCAGTGGAGACCCATAGAACTAGAGCCTAACAACATGATTACATTTTCTCTGCTACAATCTCAACAACTGAGGTTTATTGAAGTTTAAGATATTTGTCAGTGTTTAATTTCTCTAAGAGTTAATATTTGTTTATTTATTTATGTGCTTATTATTTTTGTTGGTGTTGACACTGTTTGTCAAAAAAGTCTGAGAACTTTAGAATTTGTCCCTTGAATTCTGTTCTGGAAATGTCCTGGGATTTTTGCCTGCAGAGAAAAGGTGCAAAGATTTGGCAGTCTCTGCTTCCATACTTTGTTTTTTTTTTTGTTTTCTCTGACGTCCTCCCAAGATTCTAGAAGAGATTGTCTAGTCATGCTGACGGAGAGGCTGATAGGATGGGGAGGGAGGGGAATGTGTGACAGTGTTGATGGTGACGATGTGGTTGCCCTGAAGAAAAGTGAAGCTGACTGAAAAATTAGGCAGTCATATCAACATCAAAATCAACTTCTTTATATGTTACTTGCCTTTTTTAATTGTTTGATTAGTTGCCGGTTAGACAGTTTTCTTGTATTTTATAAAATGATAATGATGATGATGATGATTTTGCCCCAAAGAAGAGCCAAACTGGCTAAAACATTTGGCAGAGATTTGATCATCACAATCAAGTTGTTTATAGATCTCTGTGTTATTTGTTTTTCTTGAATTGTTTTGCTAGTTGCCGATCAGACAGTTCTATTGTATTTTTATAAAATGATGATGATGATGATTGATGATGATGATGATGGTGGTGATTCTGATGATGGTGATAGTAAAAGTAGATGATGATGGGGAAGCTAAGTGGTAGTTGGTAGTGAGGTGGTGAGAAGATCTTTGCATCCATCAAGGGGATTTGAGTGGTGTTGATCATTTCCACAGTGAGAACAAAAAGAGAAAGGGGGGAATAAAGGAGGTGTGTGTGTGTGGGGGGGGGGGGTGGCGACGTCTGAGCTGGTTCATTTCAAGTAGTGTAATGCTGACAGAAAGGGGAAGGGGTGGTTGTGCAATGATTGATGGGAAGTTGCAGGGGGTGGGGGGGGGGGTGGTTGTGCAGAGAGAGAGAGAGAAGGATCAGACAGATTTCGTTCATTAGTCATGATGATTTGATGTGATTGAACGTCTGGATAGACAGAGCGAAGTGGAGGAGAAGAAAAAAGGCAGGGGAGGGTGGGGAGGAGGTAGAGGTTTGATCATTCACTCCTGTCTCTGTCACAGCCAGCCGGCCAGCACCTGTTTGTCTGATTGTATCGGTGTCTGTTTGTGTGTTTGTCTTTGTGTTTGTGCCTGCTGCCAACAATTAAGATAATGGCTGTGCACCGCTCGACCTCGCCCAGCCGGAGATAAAAAATGGATGTTGACGTGAGCCGTTGGCGCACGGTTGTCTGGTGCTGTGGCTACGCTCCGGTGGGTGTGACGAGGTATAAAATCATATCTTGTTTTTCCTTATCAGAGAGCTTAATGTAACCTGCAAAATACAGGAAATGGGGTGGGGGGTGGGGGGTGGGAGGGGAGGTGTACATGAAGTGAATATGTTTCATCAGTAAAGCCTTTCATTGTTTATGTCAAACATTCTGGATAGATTAAATGTTGGATAAATAAATCTCTAGAGTATTTCAGAGTAGAGCAGATTGGCCTGTAGAATAGGTGGTGTTTACAAACACACACATGTACACACATACACACACACACCTTTTTGTTTTTTAAATTTTTTGTAGAGGTATTGCCGATCTATCAGCGGACTGTGAAGTCCTCAGGGATATGTTACTGATATATTGATAACTTGACTCCACCCCAGAGTTTGTGTCTGAGTGATTGTGATTCCCACTTGACATGTTTTTGTGGGAGAATCCTCTTGTTTTCTTTCTATGCCTGGCTCTTTCAGCGTCCTTTCATCTGATATACAAATATGCAAGGTTTTTGTCAATACTTCATGATCAAAACAGTTTTGTGTCTGTCACCCCGACTACTGGGAATATTTTTGTCCAAAATTAATTATTTCATATCCCTAAAATGTTCCCGTCTTAAAAGAGTTAAAAAGAATGTTAGTGCATTTCGTTTATCTTTGATATGAATCAGTTTGTTAGTGAATGGTGCTAATTATTGGATGGGGGTGGGGAAAGGGCGGAGAACAACAAAGTAGAACAACAAAGTTTGTCCCAGAGATGTTAGTGATCTGCCCATGTGTACATTGTGTTTGTGCCAATGATTGTCTCTGATAGCTGAGCTTGAAGTTGCCATTGATTATCTGTGATCAGTTTGCCACACTGGCTCTCTGAGTGTGTGGATCTGACAGCTGGCACTGGGTCGGGCGATGTACCGGCCAGCCATGTTACTGGGTGTCAGTGTGGGAACTTGGAGAACAGCTTTCATCTGGTGAAGAAAAGATACTGAAAAGAGATGACATTGTATCAGTAAACCTCAAATCTCGGCTCTTATCTTGTTTCCTTTTCTTGTTTTTTTTTTGTTCGTTAGAATGATGAGTGCAGGTTGTTTGAAGTATAGTGTGTATCCTTTTGTTTTGATTGCATCAGCAGTTGACACGTAAAAGTAAAAATGTCCACGTCTGAATTCTTGTGGTACACAAACTTGAAGCTGTAACAGTTTGCTCTGGTCATAATATGTACATGTATGAACTTTGTTGTGTCTGTGTTGTCTTATCTTTTCGAAGACAAAAAAAAACCAAGAGAACGGAAAAGATGTGTAATGAAATGTGTGCAGGTTTTGCCAGTGGTAGAGATCTGAAGACTTGGCTATAACTTTCCCTCCTATTTGTTTCCCCCCCTCCCTCACAGGTTCAAGCATAAGTTTCCCGAGGACACGACTCAGGTGCCGGGTGGCTTCGTCAGCGACGTCAACCCTGTGAGTACATCAATCAGCCTCTCCGCTTTCCTTTCATCTCTACTCATCTGCCCCTTCCCCCGGTATTTGCTGTGATCAAGTTCCGTTCACTTGGCTCCATTCACCTTCTCGTTACTGACTGTAGTCCTTTGATCAGTGAACAAATGAAAAATGAGCTCACCTCCATCTAGCTAATATTGGCTGTGGACGGAAAAGGAAATTGGTCTAAAAAGAACTTCACTTCTTTTATAGTTTCAATTTGTTTTTATTTTGTATCATATATATGTGTCTGTCAGAGCCAATCAAACTTTTCCAACAAATTGAGTTATAACTATCAGGTGAAATCTTAGTACACGCCCACTTTGATGTGGTTGTAAAAGTTTGGAGTCACTTTGTCTGTGTCGGGAGACGCTGCACATTGAAGAAATGTTGGGTGATAACTCAGCACTGGGTGAAATCGAGAACAGAAACAGTTCAGTACATAAAACTATACTTTCACTTCACAATGTGACAACATCCTGATATACCGTGAAGAATATTATTTTCTGTCTGTCTGTCTGCCTGTCTGTCTGTCTGTCTGTATAGATGAATGTTCTTTCGGTTTTTGCAATATAGAAACATGGATTTAAGACCAACGTTATAATTTTCAATTCTTGATTCCTGTTTTCTAGTCCAGTGACTTACAGTACAACTCACTCTGACAGGCCGTGAAATGTAATTTGTGTATTTTTTTCATTTGTCTTGTTTGTCAAGCTGTTGTGTTATTTTGGTGATTATCTCTGCAATCTCTGTTTTTGTTTGTGGGTTGGAAGTATGACGAGCAGGGTATCCTAGAGATAAGGATAGTAAAGTTTTTGAAGAAGTGAGGGTTAAGATGTTTTGTTCCTTGACCAGGATTCACTGGAGCTGTTGCCGGAAGCCATGGTGGACAAGTCTGTGGTCGGCGCCAAAGTCTATGACAAGTTCCAGTTTGAGAGGACTGGCTATTTCTCAGTTGACCCCGACTCTACCCAGGACAAGGTAAGACCACTCGGAGTGGTTTCTGTAGGGAGATGATAGCTGTGAGATGTTGATTGTCATAGTCTGTACATCAGCAAGTCGAGGGGGAAGGGAGGGGAGGGGGACATATTTCAAGCAATCTGTTACTGTTATTCAATTATATGTATGGAGGAACATTTTTACATCAAATTATACATTGTGTGTATATACACAGAGAGAAATATATAGATATACAGATACATAGCTGCCAACCAGTACGGAAAAAAACGTGTTTAGTACATTTTTTTACCGGGAGTACGGAAATCTGTATTTGCCTGAGAAAATATGTATTCTGGTTTTCATGCAGGCCTACATGAATTAATCAAAGGTCAAAAGTCAGCAAACGCGAGAATGTAACCCTTTCGACAAAGTGCGCCATGAATTTTCATCGCTGGTATACCGGCGATCGGAGCTATGTTGAGATTTTGCCGTTTTTTTCAATGACTGCTCCCGAGAACAAGTATGGAAAATGTTTCTAGTCCCAGAAGAGTGACATCCTGTTCAAATTACGCCAGAAGGAGTGTGATTTGAAGAAGTTTGTGTTTACAATCGAAGTTTTTGTGTGAATAGAACCAAGAAAATGGCAGAACG
>JBCAUA010101799.1:0-10237 GCA_038406235.1 Peronia verruculata
GATGAGAAAGATTTCCGAGCTGCGGTTACCAGGGCAGAACTAGAGGAGATGACCAAAGACCTCATGGAACGAGTCACGCGGCCCATTGAGGAGGCTCTGAAAGTGTCAGAAATTACCCTGGTATGCCTGCATTCATAAACATTTACAGAGAAATTGTCCACGTGTGTCACCAGCAGTATACAATGGGCAGAGTATTGAACGACTTCATTGTCTGTTGATTTTTTTAACATTCTGTTTCATTTTGTTTTGTTTTTTAGCCCTTGCGCTGTATTTATATCTGAATCTCACAGGTTCACCTAATGCCAGTACAGTGTAAGAACAGGGTGTAGGAGAATCATTGTATCGATAATATAGCAGAGCATAAACTGATTTTTCAGAGATTAGCATTTACTTTTTTTTTTTTTTTTCAAATTTGATTAATCTCGTAAACTTGATTTCCATCATGACCTGAATATCCATCTCACTTGCAGCCAGAGATTTCTGAAGTGATCTTGATGGGTGGTGGTACTCGGATGCCAAAAGTTCAAGAATTATTGACTAAATACCTGGGCAGGTGAGTGATACACTTTAAGGCTAGCCAGAATTTCCTCAATTCTGGGCGTAAACCTGCATCTGCTTCACATGACATGATTGCTCCATTTTTTTCATATTATCATTTGAAAGGAATTAGATGTGAGATCTGATGAGCAAATTTTAGTGACAAAGGAGTCACACAGGACTTGACTACTTTATCGCTAAGCATTACTGATATGGTCAGTATCCCTCTGTCTGTCCACTTTGCATTATTACCCAGCAACTTCCTTGTACTTTTTCATGGACAGAGGAAATTTTCTGACTTTTTTGTGAAAACAGTTTGACATCCTGACTAATATCTGTGACATATTATAAATAATTGAATTAAAAGAGGGTATATACTAATCTAGTTTCTTAAAGTTATCCAAGTAAGAAATTTAGTATGTTCTGCTTAATTATCCAAATATGCTATTTCAGTTCTGTTAAGATTTTCCAATGAGATGTTTAACTCCTGGGACAATTAGCTCGATGTTTTAAGTTGTAATATAATTTGAGTGAGAGTTGTCAGACCTGATAAAATACTGATGAAAAATATGTATATTTCAGGACTGAGCTGGGGAAAAGTATCAACACTGACGAGGCTGCAGCCATGGGGGCAGTGTATCAGGCTGCCTACCTGGGCAAAGGATTCAAGGTCAAAAAGTTTGGGGTGCGAGAGGGCAACATCTATCCTATCAATGTGAGTGGTGCTTACTTACTGGGTCTTAGTCACTTACAGTGAATTAACTAAGGGTAACTATATAAGCTTAAAGGTGACCCTGTAAGACTTGTATATATCTTTTGTGACTAGCCTGGTTGTCAAACCTGCTTCAATAGAAGATGAACCCTTGGGCTATCCTTGTGTTCTTGCCTCATTTGAAAGGAAAAATGTTTTGGTTTCGGTGATTCATTTTTTAAAATATGATATCTTTTGTGATAAAGAGACTTCCGTCTTTACATTTTACATTATTAGCATGAAAAATCAAAAGTGAAATTCTCCCAGTTTTGTTTATGTAAACAAATTGACATCCCAAAGTCTGGAATGATTTATTGCTCACCTTTCACATTTGTATTATGTGTGGGGAGACTGTTGGCAATGTAGACATTTTGTTTCTTTGGCTGTATGTGGGAAAGTAATGACATACAATCTTTCTGATCTTCTGGTCAGGTTGAGTTTGAGAGGCAGAGGACAGAGGAAGATGGTGACAAAGAAAAATCCAAGATGATCAAGCGCACACTCTTTGGTCGTATGAACCCCTACCCCCAGCGCAAGGTGATGACTTTCAATAAGCATGTAAAGGATTTCAGTTTCAACACCATGTACGGAGGGCTGGACTTTCTCACTGAGGATGACAGGAAGTGAGTGCTTACGTACACAGCTTTTCTTTTTCAGTGACTGAACCCAAGTACAAACAGGGAAGAAATTAGATAGTTTAGAGTTGGGTGATATTATAGTGGGTACTGTGTTTGTAGCCAGACGTCGTGCACATTGTCTATGTCTACCACTGGTTTTACTCTGTGAAACATAGGTCTTTTGAGTGGGATGGAAGGTCTGCACAGGGGTACCAGTCGTTCAGTTTTTTCGTCATTGTCGACTTTTCTTTTTTAACTGATCAACTGTTGACTTTTACTATACCTCCTGGATGATCGTGGTTATTTTATGTATTTTAATGTGATACAACTCCGCACAATAGCATTGAAACTGGAAGTACAGTAGGATTTTGCATATGCACTGGATGAGGATCAGACTGGCTACTGTTTGTAGATGAAGATTTGAAGTTGGTAGTGCTTAATTCCCCACACCTGATAACATGCACTTGAGTGGTTTCGTGTGAGTTGTTGATGGAAAATCAGAACATTAAACAATGAAAGCAGCACCAACAAATAATTTGCCCATGGTCCGAGAAAAGACTAATGTAAAAGGGCAGCTGTCTGTAATCTGTATCTAGGTCAAGGAAATATTTACGCTCCTTGATTATGATGACAGCACTGCCTAGGGCAATCTCTCCCAGGTTCTTGTAAAAACTTTCAAACTTCTCTTTGGTTTATTGTATTTCTCATTATTTTTGTTTTTGTGTCTTGCTTATTTAACTGGATAACACCCAACCAATCTGATAGAAAGGGGGGGGGGGGACTTTTCTGACATTGGTGAAAATAATTTGACATTCCTGTTGTCTGTTGTTGCTTGACCTATTTTGATTAAAGAGAATAGAATTTGAATCTTTATGAAAGTGGTCTGAAGATATTTGAGTACCTTGGAGTGTTATTTGTGTCAAAGCATCAGTCCTAGAATGTGATGTTTTGTGGGATTGTTCAAGGCTAAGAGTAGTTTCATTGTGAGACTTGATGTTGACTGTGTATAAGCTAACATGATGCATTGATTCTGCTTGCAGATCCTTTGGGAGTTTGTTGATCAGCAAGTACCAGCTGCTGGGGGTGGAGGAAGCTCTCAACAAGAACAAGGACAAGGCCGAGCCCAAGGGCATCAAGGCTCACTTCCAGATGGATGGCAGTGGAATTCTCTCATTGGACAGGGTCAGTGCTCAGCTCATGCTTTGGTAGTTTGGTAGTCACTGACCTCAAGTCTGTCAGCCAGTGCTGTCCTCATGCTTTGGTAGTCACTGACCTCATGTCTGTCAGCCAGTACTGTGCTTGTCTTACGTCAAGTCAGATCTCTGCTTGATTCTCATGAAACTCAGTGCTCGCTTCCAATGATTGTAATTTATTTCAAAGACAAATAAGATTTTTCTTATCTATTTCATCTCAGGTCCTGTTTGGGTAATATTGAACAAGTCGGTCTCTTTTGGGGATTTTATTCCCAAGTATTTAATTTACTTATTAATTAAATAATTATTTTATTTATTTATTCATTTAATTATGTACATTTTTTTTTTTCTCAGGTGGAATCTATTTTTGAGAAAAATGACACTGTGGATGATGCAGAGAAGTCAACATGGTCCAGTAAGTGACTTTTTACCTCTCAGAAAGCTACCACTTACCTTTGGCTTTAACACAAACTTCAAACACAGCCAGAGGAGGACTTTATGATAGGAATTTACCCAGATAAACCTGCACATAAAAAGAGTAGAAGATGAAAACTGTTTGGGAGAAAGAAGATAGCAGAACTAATGTTACTTTCAGAAGGTGCCTTCACAACAGAAACTTTTGTTTCAATTAAATTGAGATTGAATGTTTTAATAAAATTGAGATTGAAATGTTTGTGACCTGCCCTTTATCCCACAGAGAATAGAATTGCAGTTTTTAGAGAAAGAAGTTATACAGAAGTTTATGGCTATGCATTGAACAACTTCATTGCTATGCCAATTTTGCTCTCCTGTTTGGTCAGTTTGCCTTTCTCTATCCACTGCAAATCCTCACTCACACTCAGTCCAGCCCACTGTGTGCAAGCCAGTTGATGTATATTTTTTCTGTATAATTATGCTCTTCAGTAGTTTGTGTATGTGTGTAGGCTCACACCAGAGGAATAGGGTGAAATCTTATTCTATATTGTACTGAACTTCTGATGATGTCCTGAGGAGTAGAGCACAATAGTTAGACCTTAGGGTTTTGAAGTCATGGATTTGTCCAGATATGATCCAACACTGGCTGTGGTTTCCATGGCTGCGGTGGAAAATAATTATCAGTATATTTTCTTGCCTTTCTTTACATTAACTTCATTTAACCTGGTCACAGCAAAAAAAAAAAAAAATGACTCGTATGAAATCAGTGTTACTTTAAAAAAAAAAAGAGAGAGAGAGAGAAAAGAACTAACGCTTTTTATATAGCCCAACCAGATTGAGAATGGGAACATCAATTTCTGTTACTGTCTTAAGTTGTGTTTCTGTGTCAGTGCTAAAAGTGTTCACCCATCCTGTAGTGACTGTGAATCTGATATATATGTAGTCAGTATATTTGTATGTTTCAGAACTGGGCAGTGCTATTGGAGGCTTGTTTGGCGGTGGTAGCTCTGATGATGAGCCCAAGGTGGAGGAATCACATGAGGTAAACATCAGACGTTGCTTCACCGCATCTGCACTAAATCTTGTCTGACTAACAGACTTTTGCACTCTTCAGCATATATCACTTTTTTTCCTTCCTTCTTTGAATAGACATACTGGTAAAAACTGTCAGGGTATGTTTGAGTTCCATTTAATCAGGTATTAGTAAAAGGTTTGTGTCTCATTCAAACATGGACCTCAAACAGTTAAACCCTTTCTTGGCCCACCATTTTCATAGCATCACTGAAGGCAAAACATGACCGTGTAGCTTTTTTTTAAAAAGTAAAACGGAAGATGCCACCTGCAGGGGTGTCAAATTTTCCTACTTTAGTAGGATTTCCTACTTTTTGGCTGTCAGTAATTTCTCTTTTGGTCCAAAAGCTGGTATTACTTACCATTAACGCACTTCAGTTTTACATTTTGCTCTTTTTCTATTTTTTCATGCAAAGAGATTGACATCCCTGCACCTGGATCTCATGAATATTTTATTCCAGTCATGGTCTTTGAAGAATAGTTGTGCCCTTATAGTTGAAGAGAAAACAGTTTAGACTGAACTATTTGTGTTTTGATTTGTAAACGGAACTTGATTTATGCTCTGAAGGGAGGGCACTTTTGTGACTAATCCCTTACTTACAGCTTCAAGTTGTAATTTTCTGCTTTAGCTAACTAACCATTATAAAGCCAATCGCATGACCATGTATGATGTGCACACATTTTTTTCTGTCTTTGATTTTACACACCAAGGTTTATCCAGATGTTTTTTTTTTTTTTTTTCAGTTGTATATATTTGTTGTTTTACTAATTATATTTTGATCGATTTTAAGTAGTATAGTACATAAATGTTGTGATTTTATTTTTTTCCTAAATTATGAACAGTTATTTTCACTTTAGTACTGCAAGTTTAACTGTTAGTTGTACAAATATTTGTTTGTAAACCTATGGACTGAATGCAGCAGTGAGCCCAATGGTTTGATGTTATATTTAACAGAATGAGATACAAGGAGAAGAGCTAGAGGTGAAATCATTGCTCAGTTTTACCTTGTAGAAGATTCTCACCCAGTTATTTACCCTGTTGTTCGATCCCAAGTTTTTTTGCATGGATTTTATCCTTTATAGCTTTCAATAAGCCGAGTTGTTTGTGTCATTCAAACATTTGAATTATAGAGGGCATTGATGGAAAATTTATCTGTATTCCCAGTTCGAATTGCACTGTAAAAAAAGCAGTTTGTTGAAAGTTTTCGCAGCTGGAGTGTTATGTTAAGTCATCTTACATGTGAAAATGCCAGGATATCATGTTCTGTCATGTTTGAAATGACATCAGACAAGAGAAACAGCTTTCAGTTTTTTAAAGAGTGTTAGTTTCAGCGAAAAAACCATGAAAAACACATTAGGCTCTTTGAGTGTGTGCATGGAATTTGGTGATTTACTGCCCCGTTTTCTCAGTCCAATCAAAACAAAAAAAAAAAAAAGGAACATTTCAAACTTAGCAGTGATAGTCGTCAGTTGACACTCATTCTACCTTGTCGAGGTAAAACTAGTAACTATGTTTGACCAAATTCCGAGAAAAATGAAGGAAACAATCAATGTTGATACTAGGGTTTGCCTTTGTATTTTAGGAAAAATACAGCTTTTGCTAGGTTTTGCCCTATTTCTTCTCGAAAACTACTGTATAAATCGAAACAAGTAGTGAACACAGCATAAAGGGAGGCTCGTATGATCCATACATAGCATTATCTCACTTTTTCAGAAACTCGGAGTTACTAGGTTTTACCTCGGCATGGTAGAGCTGGGGACTGGCCCAGCGCAGAACAGAACCACAGAACAGAACTGTTGATGAATCTCATGGAACAAGGACAGAGTGACATGTGTCAGTCACTGCTGTCCTTCAGGGCAAATAATAAATATCCAAAAATGTAAAGGTCACTTCAATTTGGGGTCAACCGATGCATTTTAGTCAAAAATTCAGAAACAATAACAAATAATGGATTTCTGAATATAACATAAAAAGCAAAATTTGTTGAATTATCAGAAATTTGGATAATCCAGTTTTGATATTTTATAACGAGGAGATTATGAAATCTGGGCAAACCAGATTCAATATTTTGAGCATTTAATAGTGAGATAAGGTAAATATTATTCTGATTTTACATTCACATGGTCCAGGATCGAAAGTGAAAATTCAAAGTTTTTCAAACTCTCTTCTATTGAATCCTGTGATGGAAATCCAAATCATGAAGTGATGTGAACCGTACCAGGCACTAGCGCATTCCTGTGGTTTCACTCACTAAATTAAATGTTTTAATTTTGAATTAAATTTGTTTCTCATTTTAATCATCATAAATTTCTTACTGGAAATAGATCAGAAACCCTTCATTTTCCCAAGGTGTTGTGATCTTTACGGGAGTGCTCTGATTTTGAATAAAACCGATTTTTGAGTGAAAACATATCTGGTTAAAAAATCTCCTCTCTGTCTGACTTATCAATTTTTGGATAAATAAAATTGTAAGTGAAATATTTTCAGAAAAGAATATAACAGAAATAACGATGGGTGGCAGTTCTTCCAATGACGAACGAGTGATTTCATTATGGATAGCAGGAAACAATGGCATATCAATACAATACTTCTGAAAGGATGATGTATGTACACATTCAATGGACAAAGGAATTGCTTATGACTTGCTGTATTTCAGGTAAATATTATCCCATGCAAGTTTTGCATAAAATATCACTCACATTTGCATGCTGGATGTGTACACATACAGGCATTTAACGACAAACGTTCGCTTCTGAAATGATTAGATATAATTAAATGAAAAGTGATAATAACCAAATAATTAATTAATATGCATTTCACAACAAAAGGAGAAAAAGAACAACAACACACACACATACGAAAAAAAAAAAAAAACGAAAACAAAAATGGATACCAAACTATACCTAACGCTTAGGCATACAAATAAATAAATTAATAAATGATAAATCTAATCTTAACAGATCTGCCAATATCGGTACACAGAGTTGAAATTTCCACTGGACCAAGAAGAAATTATATATGTCACACACAGTTCATGTGTTATATCACCCATAGAGCAAAGAAGTTACTGGCTATGAAAATCCCACATGCATAACACAAAAGAAGAGAGGTACAGTTTGCTTGAAAACTTGTTTATCACCCAACAGATAACCAACTGCATTGCGGTTTAACAAGACTTGTCGAACAGCATCTGGCAAACAGCAATAAGTTCTCCATCCCTTACTAGGTCTTGAGTTGCCAGATTTTCTCATGAAACAGTTCAATGCACAAATAATATTTCACCATCCACATACGAAAATCTTGAGGAACTGTTGTACTTCAATTATGTCTTTCAATCACCACAACAGGCCTATTAACTCTTAGTTTCTGGTGACTTGCAGAGAGACACTCAGTCTCAAATGCATGTATTATGTGTTTGCTCTGGAACAGATTGCCTATCAACTATCAATCGCCAGCAAATACCAAAGAGACACTCAGATTTCAATCTTTCCAGTTCCCTCAGAGATGCCGTAAGCCAGTGATTCCTCACTGCATCGAAATGTGGAATCCATCAGCAGGAACAAAGGAAACAGGCCTTACTATACCCGCAACTGAATACACATTCACATCTTGCTGTAAGTTTATCTTCAACACCACTGCTATACAATATTCGTAGTTCTTCATACAGAGTAACCTTGACTGGTATTCCATACACCAGGCTTGCTTTGCTTTCAGGCTGATAACTAGAGGACTAGGTCTCACTCACATCTCACAGTCTTGAACTTCTCAAACAAAACAAAAGGACAATATCCCATTCTTGTCATTTTCTTCAGTGATACAATCTGTGGTTTTTCTTCCCTGGCTGATTATTGCCAGACTGTTTGCTTTGTTTTCCTCCAAATTTCCACATTGTTGATATACAATTGTTGTCACTGAGAGATTGTTTCAACCAGCCTTTTTACTTCCTTTTGCCAGATGCAGTGGGTTCTGAACAAGAAGAAAATGTAAAGAAAACAAAAAAACTTTTGGGCTCTTTGCTTGAAACTTACATTCTGAAAAATTTTGAAAAAGTCGTAGCTAAAGGAAAATACTGTAATAGTTATTGTAATAATTTTATCATTTTTATTCCCATGATGAACTTTTTGAATGACAAGAAGTAAAGTAATATTGTTTTTCTCTTTATGCTGTTTGTTCAACACTTCTTCTTGTATCTGGCAAAGGGAAATAATGATTTCCCATTTCAATCTGGTTAGATATTCCTCTACCTCCCCTTTATAAAATTCAATTCAGCTCTCAAACACAATCAAAAGTTCATCTGACATAGAGACAACACTTTAACTTTCTTGATGACAACCTGAAGCAATGAGACCTGCTGTAAATCCTGAGATAAAAATCCCAACCACTAAGTCAAATCCAAAGAATCGGATCCCAGTACCAAGAAATTCACATCTTTCTTTTTTTGGGGAGAGAGGAAGGGTATTACTTTTTTATTTCTTACAAATTTTCAGCCTCAACAAGAATACATCACTTCACCCATTTGGATTTCAGTCACTGTTGCAAATGGCTCTGGCGAGTGATGTGTTTCACATAGTAGTAAATCAGAGATGTAGTATAGAT
Source organism: Peronia verruculata (assembly GCA_038406235.1). Lineage (NCBI taxonomy): Eukaryota > Metazoa > Mollusca > Gastropoda > Systellommatophora > Onchidiidae > Peronia > Peronia verruculata. The sequence goes on from JBCAUA010101799.1 coordinate 9,181, forward strand.
GGTAAAATAAAACATCTTTTACGACAGGACTTCCTTATCTTGCGCAGTTCCTGACTCTTTGATCTTGGTGAAGGCTTCTATAATATTCAGGCTGCAGATTAAACTACACCAGGAATAAACCGAAAGGCTAGTGTCGCTGAGGACAAGAATGAGATATTGTACTTTGTTATAGAAAACTGAATTTCTCCCCCAATCCCTGATCGTTTCCATCACATTTTGAGTTTCCCCACCAAGCCCGCAACCTCCGAAAGCTGGTTGTAATTGTCGCTGTCTACAGCGTTCCCGTCCTCGTGACTACTGTTTGCCCTGGCACCCCCGCTGGCTTTCGGAGATGAGGAGGATGAGGCTGCTGCCTGACCTTTGACCTTGGGCAGTCGTAACGTGCACGGCAGCATCTCCCGCATGACTGTGTGGTGGGTGACCAGGGCGTGAAGGGTGGACCACTCCTTGTCTAAACCCTGGCGATTGGAAACAGAATTCTACACATAATGGTTTGTACACAGAGGCAGACAAAATCTGTTTGAAATGCAGAATTAAATAGTGTATCGTTTTCAAGTTCATGAGCAAATGATAAGGAAAAAGATATATGGCCTTAATTGTCATGAAAAGCATCAGGCCAAGGCAGCTGCTATAACCTAGTATATCACAGATGGAAGAAATGAACTTCCGGCACAATGAAATTTCAGTACAATCAATATTCATGAAGAACTGCTTGCGACTTAATGGGTTAAATTCAAGAAGAAAATTTAGAGCAATTACTCTTAAACTGCACAGCATCAACTCTTCATAAAGTTTTGCACCATCAAAGTGCCCTAGATATGATGCAGACAATATACAACTGACAGGAAATACATGATATTATTGAACAGAAGGTTGTAGTAAATGACTTCCCCATTTTATGACAGTATAGGCAGAGGGAGAGGACAGAGCATATCCTTAGGTGTGTAGAACAATAAAATCTGGAAGAACCTCTCTCTCTCTCTCTCTCTCTCTCTCTCTCTCTCTCTCTCTCTCTCGCACACACACACACACACACACACACACACACACACACACA
>JBCAUA010101809.1:0-10236 GCA_038406235.1 Peronia verruculata
TAGATAGATAGATAGATAGATAGATAGATAGATAGATAGATAGATAGATAGATAGATAGATGGATAGATAGATAGATGGGGGGGGGGGGGTGAAAATGGAAAAAAAGATGATCAGTGTGACGCCAAAAACTGAGCTCTGGCTGAGTTCTGGTAAAGGAACTAAGACAGTAATTAGAGTAGAAAATACCGGTACTTTGATGAAGAATATGTATGTCTGTGAATTGTAACTGGAGACATTCCTGTCTCTTATATTTTTTACATACCGTGCGTAATCCATCCAAGAAAGATGAAGAAGTAACATTCATGACTCAAAGTAACATTCATGACTCAACACTACTCAACCACATAATATCCCCCGTTCGAATGAAAATAAACATATTATATAACAACATCAACAACAAAAATGGACTGGTAAAAAAAAAAAAGCGTTGGGTATATGTAGAGGATGAAACGGCGTAGGGGTGGAAAGGGGGGGGGGGGGGTAAGGTGTTGAGCATTCTCAGAAACGTCACATTCAGTACATGTCAACATGTTATGAGACGGCCCAGCAGGGCTTTAATATGTCGAGGCTCTGTAATCAGCTGTTGTATTGCCACCTTCAACGTGTGCAAAACTCAAACGTGTTGTCCATCTCCCGACTTGTGTTTTCTTACGCTCTGTTTCTGTATGAAAACAACAACACAATTATAATCACAGAGCGATGCACATTTAGTGAAGTTATCAAATTTATTATGGTGTTCATGTAATGAAAATTCCAGTTGTTTCATATCAGATTATTTCGTTACTGATTAGAATTATCTATGTTATGAAATTGCAGTAAAACCCACAATAGGCTCTAAAACTGCAGATTGGGTCCATCTGAAATTTGGCACACAGCATTGCTGCATATGGATCTGTTTTCTGTGTACATAAAACCGAAAAAAAACCCATTATCTTTGACGTTCTTCTAGAAATGCGGTGATAATTGAATAATAAACTCGCGAGGAAGCTTGATTCGAATTGTACATTCGATAGTAAGACGGGATTGTACATTCGATAGTAAGACGGGATCAAAAAAAACGTTTTCTCTGAATTTACACTCAGTTTAATTCAACCAAAATATAAACATCCAAGTGCGCACGCTTTGCCATACACTTCAAATCGTGGGGATATATTTTAAATAAAATCTCCAACGGGGACCGTACCACATGTATTATGTATTCACTTGTGCGAAATAAGCTTAGTCGTTGTTTGCTCTTGCTCTTTTTGGAATCCATTGTTAATCTGACAATGCACCGCACTTCCTAATTGGATTCAATAATCTTCTGTACCACCATTTTCCTGCACAGTTTCTGTAAATGGCGATAAACGATGACAATTCTTAAGAATCTTCTTGGTTTTATGACTAACATGCTCCCGCTGGCTTCCCTACAAAGCCACACCTAGTACTGTACTAATTAGTTGACCGTGTTGTCGTTTCAATCATTAAATGGCTTATTGTTTATTTCGGTTACCGAGACAATAAAACAACGAATGCGATCTGTTACAGCTTACGCCGGTACTGTTAGATTCAGAACGTAATGAGTAAAATATCACCCATATGTTGCAGTCTTAGAGAGCCGGTCTTCGTTCCTATCAAATTATCTCTATTTATTTTTATTGTAGTTATCAATCTTATATGTCATCGAATCCCAACAGCTTACACGGCCCTCGCTGTGTTATGGATTTTTTTTTTTTTTTCATATTGTATTATAGGCCTCAGAGCACTGTGTTAGGCCTTGTCTTTTCCCAGTCACTTACTTGTCACTGTAGTCATCAATATGTCTTAGATTTAAGCTTGAGTGGCTTATAGTTATGTAATACGCCATTTCTCCGAATAGTTTTGATACCGTGTCAGTGAAGAGGGCCGGGACATCCAGTTTGTTTTACCATCAGTACGACTGTAGTCATTTTACAGAAAATGATTTAAACATCAAGGCTTAGAATTGAGAAACTTAAGCCAGTAAATCTATATCTGGGAAAAGGGTCATATTTTCAATGTTTGGTTCTTCAGCGTCACTACTATACATGTGTTTTTGTCATGGGGAAAGTAATAATATATACAAGTACCAGCAGTGATGGTAATAGGAAGTGATGGTGATTGTCTGTATCTGTAATGATCGTAATAATAATAATAATAATAATAATAATATTAATAATAATAATAATAATTCTGTCGGCATCTAAGGCCTTTAGAATGTGCCTAGCTCATCATGATACAAATATTCTGACACATTTACTGCATCGAGTGCTTAATGAACCCATTTGGGGACAAAGCCAAATGTCTACAGACTTGCTTTGCTTTTCACCCGAAGGTAAAGTGCACAGTTCTGTTATAACCTTCAACGGCTCCATGACATTTCAGCGTAAGGATATGGGCCCAAATAAATAGCATTAGCAGCGATAGCGATAGAGAGCTAAGCAGCTTTCGTGGGAATACAGAGTTTAGAGTACACTGGATACTGACAACGATTGAATTCTTTCTGTCGTGCACGATATGACGCGCCCTACTGCATCCACCCGGGCGATATAGATGTAGTGTTGTGTGTATAGGGCACGTAGGTGTAGCTAGACTAGTTAGTTGACTACTTAACGCCTTATTGACACCGCCCAGCCTGTACCGCTAAAACTGGTCTGGTGACACTTTCAAACCCTCCTTTGTTTTGCTACACCTAATCTTTAGTCCGGGTAGCAGCTCAACTCCACCAGAGGAACCACCCATGCCCCCCTCCCTCCCGCTGGCCTCCCTAAAACCTGTCTCTCTGCTGGTTTTGTTATCGTCCCATATTCAATAACCCCTCCCTCCTACTCTATCTTTCTCTTCTTCCCCCCCCCCCCCCCCCCAAAGCTACCCCCAAAAACCACCCCTCTTTTTCTTTTTCTTTTTTTCTTTTTTTCACCCCCCCCCCCCCCCCCACAGCTACCCCCAAGCACCACCTCTCTCTTTCTCTCTCTCTCTCTCGGCATCGGAAGAGCACCACCAGCATTAAGTTAAGCACGGGGGGGAGGGGGATGTTAGGGAGGGGGGGGGGCGGTGGCCCCCACATTAAATTATTGGCTTATGTTTTGTTTGCATTTCCCAGTACGCCAAACACTAACGTTGCCATACGATTCTTTCAGTGTAATGGCCGCCACAGATTGGTGTGTATGACGCTTTAATGAGGACACACAATGAGTCAGATAATGTTAAAGAATTCGACGAATACTTATTATGAAAACGATAAAGAATAAGTATACTGTAAAAGGCAAAACTAAATCACACAGTCTTATATCTTTTCAGTATATATTCCGCCAGTTGTAAATACATATGAAAACAGTGGAAAAACCAGATGTCACATTTTTGTGAAAAATGAGCTATTGCCTCCACGTTATAATGAATATTGCCAAGATTTGTTAACCAGAGCAATAATTCGGGGGGGGGGGGGGGGGGAAAAAAAAAAAAAACTAGTAAGTTTGCTAAAAAGAGAGTTTTTATTTAAAAGGATTTACAGTGAAAAACAGACCTCTAACCTTTAATTTCTGTTTTTCTCCCTTTGTAGAAAATGTGACCTATAAATGATTTTTCCAGTGAAGTTCATATAGATCTGTACTAATGGTAGTACAAGATTTCTTTTGTTTCCTTTTTGTTAACTCTATGAAATGCAAAACTAATGGAAAGTTGAAGTGCGGTAGCCACTGTTGATAGCAAGCCTATTCTTGCGTCCAAATATAAAACACCATAGAGTACTACAGCCATTGCACTAGGATAGTACGTAGAACAAATCAGAAAAAATCTCTGTTATATTACACTTTGATGAGTTGTTATCATAGCCCTCCCAAATGTGTATTATATTAGACTAGTGGGTTACGATAGCCCTCCCAAATCTGTGTTATATTAGACTGATGAGTTGTTACCATAGCCCCACCCATTTATTATGTATTATATTAGGCTGCGATGAGTTGTTATCATAACCCTCCGAAATCTGTGTTATATTAGACTGATGAGTTGTTACCATAGCCCCACCCATTTATTATGTATTATATTAGACTGCGATGAGTTGTTATCATAACCCTCCGAAATCTGTGTTATATTAGACTGATGAGTTGTTATCATAGCCCTCTCAAATCTGTATTTATATTAGACTGATGAGTTATTATGATAGCCCTCCCTATCAGATATAAACTATTTAATCCAAGTAATATAATATTCAACGATTGATTACGAGTAGGTAGGAGTCTGATCTATAACATACGTTACACACCGAGCCCCCTGTCGTGAGACAGAGTCATGTGACGGATATCAATGAAATTTGGTCTTCTGCACACATTTCAGCTTATGTCATTCTGGTAATTAATAGACGTGCCATGGTTTATCCTTAAGTAATAAAATGTCACCGCGTGTATACGTAATGTAATTGCAAGGTTTCCAACAGCATAAAGAAATCAATCGAAACCACATCTCGGGAAGTAAAATTTATTGGCAGTTTATACGGACCCTTGTAACAGATGTGCATCTTCTTGTTTATTTTGCATCAAATTTACCGGCTTACGCCGTAAATCTTTTACTTTTTTTAATTCCTCCTCATTTATAGCCCACGCTCATTTCAGCGGCTTTGATGGAGTGGTATATACAAATACAGGGCCATTATTAATGGGAAGGGTTTCAGGGCAAAGCAGTTTGATGTTGTAGTTATAAGTTGTTACTGCTATCAACAATTTTCTTTTTCTTTTTTCTTTTTTGTTTATTTTTTATTTTGCTATCAACAATTTTCTTTTTTTCTTTTTTTTAAATTTTATTTTAATTTAATTTTATTATAATTATTATTATTATTATTTAGATTTCTAAATCACATCATTGGTTAAGTCTCCAATTTCTGTTTTTATTTTTAAAAAATCGAGCCTGTAATCTTTAATACCAGTTTCGAGCATAAGTATTTTTCTCTTTTTCTGAGGACAAAGAGCAGTTTCTTCTCATCATGCACTACAGTTCTCTCCCCCCCCCCCCCAACCTCTTTTTAACAGTTACACACGAGCCCCCATGGCTAAAGATTGAAAAGAATCTGAGAGAGATAGTATCGGGAATTCCGACGCCTGCCGTTTTTTTTTTTTTTTGTGTGTTCATATTCATTTCCTGCCAATTGTTCATGCGCTAAAGTTAATGGGCGATATCGATGGCGCATCCATAGAAACGGTCACACTTTCTCCCTGGCCACGTTATATAAGGAGCTAAGATATATTGCAACTTTTCGTGGCCGAATAAATCCAGAGCCTTCAGAGCTGCGAACATGCATATCTCAGATTAAAAAAGATAGATCAACGAATAGAAGTTAAAAAAAAAAAAAAGATCAACGAATAGAAGTTACTTAAGCCCGCGCAACTATGGGTAAAGTGCCTGCTCGGTCGACGGCTTCAAAGAAATTATGTGTAAGAATGCTTTTTCCTCTTGCCCACTGTACAGGATTTTCGTGGATGAATCAAAACATTTGTACGGAACTTTGTTTTAGGGTAGTCATTTTTTTTTTTTTCAGTATAGTAACAAACTCCCCATTTTTGACCAACGAATGCTGTCTACATAAAAGCATACCCCGGGGATGCCAAATTTCCAGCTTTAGTAGGATTTCCTACTTTTTGGCTGTCAGTAATTTCTCTATTGGCCCCAAAAATGGTGTTTGTTTTTACCATTAACGTACTTCAGTTTTACGTGTTGCTGAAGAATATGCCAGGAGCTTTCCTACTTTTTCATGTAAACAGATTGACATCCCTGATGTCTGAAGTTACTTTAAGAATTTCAAAGTACATGTATTAAGAAAAAAAAGGGGGGGGGGGGAGACGACGTCATCCGTTGAACAGTTGCAGCGCATACACTTATCAGCGAAGCATGGCCCAAACGAAACCATATTATCTAGATGTAAACTTCAGAATGACGTGGAAAGACTGCCCAGGTGCTATTTAGGCAAGAGCAATCACTCGTTGGTTTGCGTTTTGGGAAGAAGCGTTTAGGCTACACTTCATGATCATGATGGATTTAATTTGTTCGTTCATATGGATCCCTCCATAATACATTCATCAGTCCTAAGACTATGATTCTCTCGGCATTCAGTGCGGGTCCAATTAGAAAAATTTTAGGTGAAAAATTTGAAGTGTGAGAAATATTCCTTGATTTACCTACTTTTCATTCTATTTTTATGCCAAGGCGTGTTTAACTTCAGTAGTATACTACTTGGCCTCCAAATATATTCGCCGTTATCTGAGAAGGCTAGACACGGGCTTCCCTGTCCAAGAAACGAGGGGACTGCTGAGCCATTGAATATGGATTAACAGGTTCCCATCATTCCTAGCCCGCCCATCCTCCCCCCAGACTCCTTCGGCTGGATTTGAATCCACGATACATGTACATTCTTAAAAAAAATAGATGTCTAACCCCCTCAACTACCTATGCTCCCTGTTACCGGTTTTCCCGGGGCCCCCTACCGTTGGGCATAAGGATATCGCCCTCCTACTGAGTCCTGGCCATGGCGCAGGCCAGTGGTTTCTCTCAGCGGTTGAAATAGAGGACAAAAGGTCGTCCCGCAGCGGCGTTCTCCAGTTTATCCCTCATTTCGAGTTGATTACCGGAGGATTTGCCATGCAATCACATCCCCGATCCCGGCAACAGCTGCCAGAGCTGACTGAGTGGGAGGGAAGTGTGGGGGGGGGGGGGGAATTGATAATCGATCGATCGATCGCGTCTGTTATTGCTCGGCTCTATCAGTTTATTTTGGTTGATTTGTAAAAGTGCTGTGTCTAGGCCATAAGGAAAGAAAGCGGGGAGAGGGGGGGGGGATAAGAATAAAACACTCAAGAAAGAAACACAAAGAAAAACAGGAAAGAAAGAGAGAGTTAAAACGGAAAACAGAAAGAACGAAACAAAGAATTGCATTTAAAAAAGGAAGGAAAGAAAGGAGGAATAAAAAATATAGACGGACAGTAAGTTCATAGTGACCTTTATTATTTTTTTTCATTCATCCATTCGTTTATTCATTGATGTCTGTCTTTCTGTGTGTACATCTATCTATCTGTCCGTCTGTCCATCCATCCCTCATTTTATCATCATTATTATTATTTTTTTAATTACACACCTGTCACAGCTGTCTTCAAAAGTTGGCACAAACAGTCAAGTATCAAGATAATCTCGGTCAGTAATATAGCACTGACCGCAGGTGTCGAATGTTTTTAATATTATGACACAGATGATCAGACTGAAATGTTACCCGATCCTTAAATTAGTGTGAATCATTAAAGACAAATCGTTGAAAATAAATTAATATCATTTGGCACTTGCAACGCACCAGGGTATTGATTAAAAAATTGTTATGTTTAGGAGAAAATAAATCATCAAGGTGTTGTGTTGTCAGGTGTTGAATATGTCTTGCCCTCTCCCACCTTACCAATTTGGGGCTCTCTAAACACACCTGAAGAAATATCTGGATTCATGTTTAATCCCTGCGCTGCCTTCTTGTTTTCTGACAGTCTGTCTATCCGCCGGCCTCTCTCTCTTTCTCTCTCTCTCTCTCTCTCTCTCTTTCTCTCTCTCTCTCTCTATTTCATACTGTTAATGTTTGCGTCTCACATGTATTGAATCATCGAGCCTTCATCGATCACACCTAGAGTGATCACACAGAAACTCATCGCGGACCAGTTAACTTGATTTACTGCACTGAAACGATTCGGACATAAGTTTAGACATACAGTATTTACAATCGATCAAAAACCATCATATATTATATAATAAGAGCGATCAGGGGGCGTGGCACTTATCTTATAGTCCAATAAAGTCGGAATTGGCAGGCATTTAAAATTCAAAAAAAATTACACACGTGGGCAACTGATACCCAACTGTGTTACAGGCTACTCTTTATTTTGATTGAATTAACACAGTTGTTTTCAGTTATTTTTTTTTTTAATGCCGAACTATCATTCATTTTTTCCGCCGTGTGTGTATGTAAATAATACTCAATTGACTGTAATTTATGTTCACTCACGATTCGCAAGCAGGCCACCGAGGTGTTTACGAACGTAGACCTTGCTAGTTACAATATAATATACATCGGCCATTGTACAATTGCCAAATAGTTATCATAAAGTGTTCGAAAAAGTGTTTTAGAGTTTTCGATACAGATTACCCCGCCTCACAGAAGTCTTGAATCATTACTGGTGTCATGGCTCATAATAATGTGCTCTATTGTTCATATAAATGACAACGGTGGCCACGAATAAAGCGTATCGCGGCAATAACTGTGACGGGAAGATGCATTCATAGGAACACTGGAACTGTAACTCGTCAAGTCAGTAACCTCAGACAGAGGAGGACAATCTAGTCTTTTCGGATGTTAAGATGTTCATGTTTTTAAATGCTTCCTCTTTCTTAGGTGTATCTGTCGTGACTATAGAACATGCCTGTTAACAATAAAAAAAAAAAAAAAGAAGAAGTAAAGGACACAATCTGACCCCGTTTGATATTTAATCAGCACATAACTACAACAACTTTGACAACATGGGTTTTGTTGAGATTTACAGTCAAGAGAAGATAAGCCCTGCGAATTAAAGTATATGGTAAAGCGTGCGCACCTTGTTTTGATATTTTAATTGATCAAACTGAATGTTACTCAAAGAAAATGTATTTTGAACGCGTCATACTATCGAACATACAGCTCGGATCAAACAGCCTGGCAGCTTCCGTATTCAGTTATTACATCTGTAGAATAACGTCAAATATAATACGCTTTTTTTTCAGCTTTATGTGCATAGAAAAACAGATCCATATACAAGACTATTGTGTGCCAAATTACAGATGAATACGTTCCGCAGTTTTCGAGTCCATGAGCCTGTTGTGGGTTTTCTTGCTATCTAAAGCCGGCCATACAAGCTCAGTTTCTGCTCTGTTCTAACTGTGCAGTTTGGGTTTGCACAGTTAGCACGGTGCATCTAGGGGGAAATTAGGCCAACATTATCATCGCAAAATTCCAAACTGAGCTAATCAGGCAGCGCCTGATATTTGTTGCGTAGTTGTGCAGGCCAATGCTGAGCACGACTTCTTTTGAAATTGGCTTCAGGTGGAGAGTAAGTGCAGTGAATTTATTATGTTAATCATTGCTCCAATTCAAAATAATAATAATAACAGATTTGGAAACAGCGTGTCCAAATTAGGAAGGGCTACGTGTGCACGTCTCCAATTGATACTTAAATTTAAAAAAAAAAATTATATTTATCCCTACCCTTGATCTTATAGGTCGTTCACTTATGACGTTTCGCTTCCGTGTCCGCACACCATTCTGTTGTTTACATTTCGAACACGGAAGTAAATCACTTACGACGTTTAGCTTCCGCGACCGCCCCCCAAAGAATCGCACTCCAAACAAGGAAGTAAACACCAACGTGGAAAGGATCTATACATGTAGGCCCAACCGATAAGATTTCTGTGTCTGATATTATTTTAGAGTGTTGGGATTTAGCACGATTATTGCACCAAGCACAGTTGAATATTATTGTTTGTAGCCAAGAAACGCAGAGTAGTAGTAATCTCTCATGTGGACTAATCTTTTTTTTTTTTTTTTCATCACTGTATTTATTATGTCTAGACGAATTCTTACATCAAACAATGGTCAACAAATAAAGTTAGGCCATTTAAACCATTCGTAGATAATTCTGAAAATCTTCAAAGTAAAATCACAGCTCCTCCAAAAGACTAAGACATTCAGGCTTTATTCTTGTCAGCTTCTTTGCTCGCCTATTCTCCGCTACACAACATGCAGGTAGACTCGGTGTCTTGCAAACGCCGACTTGTCTCCACGGAGAAAACTGAAATCCACAGCGTGACAAACGAACGTGTTCTGTTGTGACTCGGGAACTGGTGTCGATGCATCTGAATCTAGGCGTCCCTATACCAGGCCAGACACCCGCGGTAGGCATTGAAGGCTGACTGTTTACATCACCAGATATCAGTAACAAGAGGCCAAATTGTTGACCTCAACTAAATTTTATTCATACAAATCATAACTTGGTAAAAATGAGACACAAATTAATTTAAACAGATCAATGACACGAAAACATTCATCGGGGTTCAAATATGAGAAATATATTAGACATTTTTATAACAACAGCCAAATTTGTGAGCACCATGCATGCTGAGTTCAACAAGAGTCACACGATCTGAGTTTCGCTCACCGAAGTTTCGTGGTCTCAGAATGAAAGTGTCCAAAC
>JBCAUA010101819.1:0-10235 GCA_038406235.1 Peronia verruculata
CCCCCCCCCCCTCCCCCCCCCCCCCACGACCCAATTCTCAAATTTTGGACAAGCAGAATGCTTGTGTCAACGATGATATGCTGGGCCTTGTAGGGATTCGAAACCAAGGCCCTCCTATTCCATGTCTAAGGTTCCAATCTGTTGGCAACCAACACTACACATATAGGGGATTGAGACAGTGCCAAAAGAGTTGGGGTGTTGCACCAGAATGTGATGAATTTGTTACAGAGTTTGAATTCAAGTAGTATGTTGTTTGTCTTGATTTCATACCCTTACTAGTCAGATATTTCCAACTTAATTTATAATCATTTGGAGGAAATATAATTTGACATCAAATATTGCTATCTGAGATGTCCCTGTTGTAAGTTTATTGTTTAGATATATACAGACATCACAAAGTCACCTAAACTTCCAAATGGATTTTCACTTGTTTAAAATGTTTTGTGATTACATGGTGGTGATTAATGCTTTAACATTGCAAATTATCATGTGATAGAGGCACTCTGCCCATTGGCTTACATGTTGAAACACACTTGGCTGTTAACAATTCATACATCATGGGTCATTTTTGTGCACCATGGGAATTTGGCAACAGTGTCAAACAGAGCAAGAGGATAGCTTGATTAACTTCCAGTGCATCTCACTTTGAAAAGACAAGTCATTTTGTATTTTTTTCACCGTGCAATTTCAGCTACCTTGTGGCTGTGTTTCTCGCCAGGTTGAGAGCCTGAATGAGCCAGTATGCCATTTCAGACAGACAAACAGACAAACAACAAATTAAAATATGATAGCTCATTACAAACAATTCAAAACAAAAAGTTTCAATTGTGACTGTTAATACGTCAAGATGTATGAGAAATGATCTTTACGAGATCCTATTTGCCCTAGGTTTATCTTGATATTATTAACTATTTATGATTTGTTGACAGGTTGAATTGTCCACAATCCTGTACCCAACATTTGTCCATATGTACCTGGAGCTGGTCTACAATGGTCATGAATGGAATGGTAAGAGTTTAACCAGGTATTCAATATAATGTATTATGCTCTTGTATTGTATGTCGCAGGACCTGGTAAAATGAGTGAGATGTCATTTAGAAAATTGGTGTTTCATTAACTATGCAGTAACAGGAGTGTAAATATCCTAGCACAAAGAAGTTGGATGCAACTGACTGTCTCTTTTACCACAATGAAACGGAGGATTTTTGCTTGTCTTTCATATCAGAAACTCTTGAATATAAAAATTTTGATATGCGACTCTTTTCAGCTAGTTTGGGGAGAGAGAGGGGTCATACTTTGAGAGACATAGAGAGGTACGTGGAGGGACATAGAATCCATACAATTACTTTCATACTGATGGTTCAGTATAAGAATAGTGATTGTGATGGTTGGGTTTCTCATGACTATAGATCAGTGAGGAGAAAATAGCTAGTGGCACAGCCTGTAATTGGGTAGTGGAAACTGCCCCGCTGAAGCGGCGAAATGGCCAGATTTTGCCCGTTTCCGGTATCTTCACTCTGACACTGTTCTTTTTCATCTTGACCAAATGATATGATTTTGGTGTCAAAACAAAGTTTTATGCCTCTATCGAAACTTCATGGATGTTTAATGATATCAAGTTTCTACATGTCTTTTTGAAGACTGAAGTGGACAGGGGCTTGTGCTTTGGAACCTGTGTGATAGGCTTCAAATTTGACCCATGCTCACAAATGATTGAAATGTGCCTCACCCTGGTAACAGATGTATATGAAACTTAAGTCAGTATGAAAGCCAAAAGAACAAGGATTACATTGATGTAAATTTCATAAGATAATAAACAGGGATGTTTAATTTCCTACTTTAGTACGATTTCCCACTTTTTGGCTGTCAGTAATTTCTCTGTTGGCCCCAAATCTGCTATTATTTACCATTTAACATACTTCAGTTTTAAGTGCTGCTTATGAATATGCCAGGAACTTTTCCTACTTTTTCATGGAGACAGATTGACATCCCTGTTATTGTGAAAATATTTCATTGAAACAAAAATCAACTTAAATATTGGCTGATCGCAATGAAATTGTTCGAAATTAAACCTCAACATGTCTTCTTCTTAACATCTGAGAAAATGATGTATCAGGGATGTCAAACTTCTGACTTTAGTCGAATTTGCGACTTTTTAGTCATCATTGACTTTCCTATTTTTTGCTGATCAGTTGCTGACTTTTCCTGAATCTATAAGACAATGGTTGTTTTATAATAATTTGCGATACAAATTCCGCACAATCAATGTGAAGCCAGAAGTACAAATGAGTTATCCTCATGCCTCGGATGATAGTCAGACTGTTGTCGGTGGCTGAAGATTGAGATCAAAGCTTGTAGCGCTTGATTTCTCACACCTAACAACATGCAGTCGAGTGTTTGTGTGAGATTTGTTCTTGGAAAATCAGTATATCAGAGTGCTGACAACAAGAAATAATTTGCTCATGGTCTTAGAAAAACAAGTGTAAGAGGGCAGCTGTTTGTTCGCGATCTAGAGGAAACAGATCTAGAATCTAGATCTAATCCAATTATGCTTGATGATTATGATGACCGCACTTCTTGTGGGATCTTTTTAGGACTGGGAGGTATGAGTACATGGGCATGACCATTGTTCATTCTAAAGGTGTGCAAAATGCGATCTTTTCCCGGTTGTCAAAAAGTAGCGAATTGAGAGTGTATTTGCAGATTTTCAAAATGTCATAACTTTTGAACCATCTAAGCTAGAATAGTATTTTTGGTCGTCGCTGACTTTCCTACTTTTGTTCGCTCAATCCTGACAACTTCTACTGAATCCATTAAGCAATCGCGGTTTCATAATAATTTGCTATAGAAATTCTGCACAATGACAGTGAAACCAAAAGTACGAACGATTTATCCTCATGCCTTGGACGATAGTCAGTCCACCATTGTTCAGTGACTGTTTGAAGATTGAGATCAAAGTAGTGCTTGGTTCCTACTCCCGATAACATGTGGTCGAGTAGTCATGTAAGTTGAGGGTGGAAAATCAGTATATCAGAGTGCCAACAACAATAGATAATGTGCCCACGGTTCTAGAAAGGCTGATGTAAGAGGGCAGCTTTTCACAATCTAGATCTAGAAAATACATCTGGTCTAGTTGCGCTTGATGATTATGATAATGGCACTGCCTGTGGGATCCATTTAGTTCTTATTGCCACTAGATGTATAATTTTATAGTCCCATCCCAGGATCTTGTAAAAAATTGCAAACCCTCTCAAAACAATAAAAACTAGCATGAAAACCCTAGGTTTTTTAGAGTGTTTTACGTAACCAGTGATAAAATATGTGGGGAGGGAGGAGGCAACGAAATGTTTCGTCTTTTTTGTGACAACCGTTTTGACGTCCCTGATAGTAAAACTGGTATCAAAATTTATAGAAAAACAAACTCTCTATATTAACTATATTTTCCACAAAATATAAAAATCAGTTTGCACTACCTACTCTAATGCTTCTGGTTCAGTGTAAAACTGCCTAAAGTCAGTGGAAAAAGTGGTGTATGGCAGAATCTTACACTAGATTTGTCGATGCTATACATTGAGCACGGAAAAATCACAACAATTGGAATCAATGCTATCCTGGTAATTGAGAAATTCTGATGTTTTTACAAGTATCACATTTCTGCTACTTAGAATTTTAGAGAGAAAGGCACTATTAATAGTGTTTTACAGAGGTCAATTTAAAAAAAGAAATTTTTTAACTGTATATTCACTAGGAAAATAAGATATGTGAAACCAGTCAGGGATTGACTATATAAAGGTTTCAGTGTTTTTGTTGTTTTGTTTGTGTATCTTTTCTTCTCTTTTAGTCTGTCAAGTTGCAAAATCTATTCTCTATCTCAGAATCAACAAACAGTGAATTGCTTTCGTCACTGGTCCATTGAGCTATGTTATGTATTGGAAAACTTTAATTTGTCTGAGAGATAGTGAACAACAAAAATCCAACACCTTAATGTTCTTGTGGCCTTATTCAGAGAAGTAAGCCATTTTTTTCCCCTCATGTTCCACAAAATGGCTGAAAGAATTAGAAAGGCTATCAAGTCAGCAATGTGGTGAATTACAGCACTTGTCTGCAGTTAAATATTGTGCAGTAGAAAGTGAGAAAAGACATAGCTGTAATTCCAGTGTGCTGCAAGCAGATCTGCTTGATGACAGTAAACCCAGTCATCATCAGAACAAAAAAAAAAAAAAACTGTTCTGCATATGAGATGCGACATAATTTAAATAGGCGCACTTCAAATTTTTAACATATAAGAAAGAAATAACCTATTCATTTCCCTTCCTGTTGGTGAAAAAATCATTATTTGAGTAGAAGGTGAGGTTTAGCAATTAAAGACGATGTGAGTGACCCGCTGCTGCTGAATTTAATGAGTTTAAAAGCTGGTCAATTTAATTCATCCTCATTTAAGCCATATCATTAAATTCCAATTTTTGAACTTTTAATCAGTATATTTTAGCAAATTGAGATATATTTCTAACTGGACGAAGCCAATGTTTGTATATAACAATAATTTGCGGTGACAATTCAATCTCTGTTAAAAAAAAAAAAAAAACAACTGATTCACCTGTCGTTGGAGGAGGGAATGATCTCACAGTGTCTTCTTTCAGTCTCTTATTATGAATAGTGCATGTTTAGTTCTTACTTTACTGGCATAGAAAAATGCTTTATGATCACTGAAGTCAATTGCTTGGACTTAAGTGCATTACTTGCTGTAGATTTCTTGGGCAGCTAGGACTAGTAACCATTGGTCGGCAAGCCAACTTTAAATGTCAAGGCAGCCAGGAGAGGGATGATCTGTAATACTTATATGATGCATGACAAACCCACAACGTGTCAGGAGATGCCCTAGTGGCTCTAAACAGAGTAGAAAGCTCATTATGATGATGTTGAATAATGATAAGAGTTTCTTTGTTGCGCTAGTGAAGAACTATGTGGTTTGAAAAGTTGACGAGATATGTCATTTTTTTCCACTTTTGACATGTTCTGTAGATTGTTATTTATGTCTTTGGTGTATTCAGTTAGCTCCTGGTCGACAGTTGGTCTTGAATTTTGAGACATTTGTATTGAATGATGATAAAATATAAAATGGCCTCACTTATACTGTGATATTAAGTGCTTTCAGTAGTATTTCTGCTGGCATTTCTAATGTCATCCTTGTTTCTGTCTTCCAGCCGCTGAGTTCTACTCCAAGTTCTGGCAGGATCAGGAAGAATATCACCATGAGGATCTAGCCAAGCTGTCCAGTGTCCGCAAGAAGGAACATATGGAAGGCAATCAGTTGTTGGAGGATTTCAAGTAAGATATAAAACTTTGAGCTAAATCAAGTGAATCATTTCTGCTTTCACATCCCTTACTGCTTTCATATCTTGAAACAGTCATCCTATGTGTATACAGCTTGTCTTTAACTTTTTCATATCAAGTTGCATGGTTACCGTCTGTGACTGATCACAACACTTCATCTCTCCTCATACTTCTTTCATGCGTGGTTCTCTGAGACAAATAATATCACTTTGCATGCCTTACATTATTGCATGGTTTCAAAGCAAAAGTTATTACCATTCTGGTGTTTTCTTCAGCCATGACATATAGACAACATACCGTAACCATGCATAGTATTATTTTTTTGTGCAAATAGATAATTTCATAGTGACATATATTTGAAATGATTTAAGGAAGTTTGCTTTAGTTTATCAATATTGCTAGATAATTTTATTTTCAAAATGTTTTCGAAAATGGTTTGAATTTTAAATTATCATTCATGCATAAACTATTTCTTCATTTCTTGCTTTTGACATAAATTGTTTTTGTGACTTAGGGAAATGGTTCATGTAAAATGAATTTTGAGCATTTGCTGAATTTTCAGAAATACCCAGAAATCATGCATTTCAAGGAAATTACCATAATTGGCATAGTGTTCTATGAGAATATGAACAGGTGAGAGCTACGAGTGGAAAGATTAGTTGCATTCTGTTTAAGGATTCTATTCTTCTTTGTATACTCTACAACACTTTGTTTCATTTTAAAGAAGTCAGAACAGCATCATGAATCTGTTTTGCTTTTAACTTTTCAGAAGCAGTAAATTTATCTTACGCATGTCACGGGACTCATACACACATCTAAAGCGCCATCTTCAGGAGAAGAGATTATCTCCCTTGTTGACAATTATTCAAGATCACCTTTTCATTGATGGTAAGAGAATATAGACTGTAGAGAACTCAGGTCAACATACAACAAATCCTTCACACATTAACTTATTGGCAAAATTGTGAGAAAAAGAACTTCTCAAAACATTAATTTCTTAGCAAATACTGAATTAGACTTATCGAAAGCTTCATTTTGCACAGATCTAACAACAGAGGAACAGTATTCACATATTTTGTTTTTTAATTAATTTTATTTTTAGGGGTACTTGAGAGCAGATATATATATTATTGAAGATTACAGCAGAAACTCATAGCTTCCACTGTTAGTTTCATTTGAAAGATCTTTTTTCGGATTGTATGAGAGCAACATTGTGCAATTGGGTTTTCCTCATTTTGCCCATTGCCCTGTCTGTATGAACAAGAACATTTCATGCTTGAAAATTGTAGTGGTACCCCAGAGTATCAAAGAAATTGCTTGAGCAGAGAAAAGCTGTCAAGGGAAAACATAACTAGGTATATGAAGAGTGGATTATAAATGTGACATTTGACATGAAGGTAAAGAACTTGTGCTACAATTCCAGTGTTTGATGGAGCCCCTCGCACGCAACAACAGATCCAAGCCACCAGTGGGGGATTGTTGGGAGAGGTGGATAAAGATGGTAAGTTTCTCACAGTTAACTTCTTAGTTCTCTGATGTTTGATTTGGTCTGTTTCTTGGGCTGATAAGTGTCTCACAGGAGTCAGACCTGTACCGCCTGTAGGATATTTTTGTCATTAGTTTTGAAACCACTTTTATATACATCAGGATAGGAAATCATGATATGCGTGAGAAAGATGTTGTAGTTGCTGGCAGCAAATGCCATATCAGTTAGCGGTCACGGGGTCAGTTAACCGGTGAGGCAGGTGAATCCACCACTGGAGCGCAGTAGTGCCATATCACTGGTGTATTGGTTTATTTTTTTTATCATATACTTGGTGCTGTCTTTATATAACTAATGAATGGTTAAAACAGTCGGATAGAGTGAAAAAGTCTGTAGGAGTATATACCAATTTTATATCTTCAGCTTTAATGACAATTTCACCAGATCATTTGAATTCTGAAGTATAATTCTTACACAGTTCTTCTCAACATGGATAGTTTTGATAGTTCCAAACTTAAAATGGGTGAGATATTTTTGTGTAATATCTGCCAATGTGCTCTTTGTCTTCTCTGTTTAATACCTGCTAGAAAAAGAATCATTGGCGATGTGTAATCAAGTGACAAAAATTCACGACCTTTAGCCACTAGCTGAAGTGAGGAAATGGAGTGTATTTGCAGTGTCTAAAATTCATTGATCACTGTGGCTCATCAAATTAGTCAATATTTTATTGCTATTTTAAAATTGTTCAAACTGATTTTAAATATTTATTTATCCAGGCAGTTTTCATAGATCAGAAATATATAATTTTTTGGAACAGTGGGAAAATTGTAGCCAAAACAAGATCTCCGAAGAATGTTTAGTTTTGTTGTCTTCAAGGTGTATGGCACAGCAGTAGAACTGTGACTCTTTACTCACATTACCATCTCATTTTCCCCATCGCAGCCAACAAGGCCAAAGTTTTTTATGGGTTGCTTAAAGAGCCAGATCTGAATCTGTTATTGGATGATGAGGAAGAGACTGCAGATGGAGATGAAAAACCAAAGGTAATGATGGTGATCAACTATCTAGAATGGTGGCATTCTAAGATTGATCAGAATGTAGTCTTCATGTTTAGAGCTTCTTTTATCCATATTTTAATCTTTCTTTCCCTTACAACATGAGGGATATCCTGACTGAGTGCTGTCTGTCACTGTTTTGTATAAATAACATAATGCTTAATATGCAGATAAATTGAGAACAATATAGGATTACTGCTGATCTGATGTGAGGCTAGGGGGTTGGGGGAGGGGGGGGTGAGTGAGTTAGCAATGTAATGGTATAGATAAGTTGTGTACAAACGTTTCATAAATTCCCTTTGCAAATTAGTTCTAGAACTAGTCAGTTTATTTCACAGCTTTCACAAGATTTGCACACTTATCACTCTGGAAAATATGTAGGCTGTGACTGTGTTGATTGTCCTTGTTCATGTTTTGTTTTGTTTCAGAAAAAGAAGTCAAGAAAAGATCCATTGCTGATGAAGAAATCCAAGAATGACCCCAATGCCCCACCACCGAATCGGATACCTCTGCCAGAGCTGTATGTAGTTCTCCAGGGTTTAGTTATAATTTGTTTTCTTTAATCTTTCAATCCTGAGATAGTAGGATTATCTTGGCTTTAAGAAGCTGCCTGATTTTGGTGAGAATTTTTATGGGTAGAAATTTGGAGTTCGGAAATTTTGCCGGCACAGCAGTACACAGCCTACTCTTTCATCAGTTTTGAACTGCCAAGGGTTCTTTAATATGTACACACGGGACCACCGAAATATACTTGCCCTTATCTGAGAAGGCTAGACATCAGCTATCCTACCCAGAGGAAGCCAGGGGACCGTTGAGTTACCAAAAACATTGTGGGGTTTCAATCTTCATGTCCATCCATCCCCCTTTGGGAGGACCCACAAATCGAGCCCAGTCAGAACCTGCAACCTCACTGATGTGAGTTGTTTTCACCCTGAAGCAGACACCAAACCACAGAGCCATTGTGCCCCCTTGGTTTTTTATATATACTATATATCTGGTTGTCCTTCATCATCGTCAGTACCCATCCCCCTTCCAAAGGCATAAGTAAGACCTCTCTGAATGAGACAGTTTGTCATTTAATTCCATAGTTAATTGCCCTTCCTTACATCATCATTGGAACATTTTTTTTAGCATTTTTTGTCCATTTGCCTGTGGATTGCCTCTAACAGCCTGTGTTGTGGTACAGCTATGTGAATTTGACAGTGAATGACCTATCTAGTTCATGTCCCCATATCCCTATCCACCCGAGGGTTCTTACTGTTATGCATCATTGTGTGGTAAATTAGAGCTCTGGTTTAAAAAAAAAAAAAAATTAAAAAGATCCTGTTTCCTCCATTCAATTTCTCTCGATAACATTTTTTTTGTTCTTCCCATAACTGTTTATTCTTTTGTCAGTCTTCGAATTTGGAGAACTGTTTTTATGGCAACAGTTGATGAAATTGTGGAATTTGCTGCTGTCAGCCTCTCTGATTGTCCTCATTGGGAATAATGGTTGTTTGTTCCCACCAATAACAACAACAAAAAAAAAAAAAAATGCATAAATATGCCAATAAAACTTTCACTACTGAAATTTGATAAGTATTGTTTTTGTCCATTGGATTTTGAAGGAAAATAAATAAGGTTCGTCAGAGTACAGAGGCTGGTACAGCTGCAAGTTTATGATTAGATAATTTACATCTGTGAGCTTTCTGACGTTTGTAGAAGTTTGCTCTACTTCACAACCAGGAATCATTTCCCACCTATGATAGCTGAATCAGTGGCTGAGGTGAATTTATAATTTTTAACTACTAAATGTTTGAGATTGGTAGTGTTATTTTTATTTTTTCCTGATGAGATTTCACATGAAATGCATTTATTTTTGTTTTTTTTTTACATAGCAAAGATCAGGACCTGAGAGAAAGGGCTTTGGCTTTTCGAGAGGCCAAGAAGCGGGTCAAGCTGGATCACAGTCACTTGCCGTCCATCTGTTTCTACACATTCCTCAACTCATTTCAGGGGTAGGCAGTTTCCGTCAGTGTCTCATTAACTTTCGCTGTCCGTCAGTCACTGAGTGGACTTTGTAGGCTATAATATATATGCTTGTAAATTTGTCTCGCAGTCAGTCAGAACGAATCTAAAGTTACTGGACTGTGGCAGAGAAATCGGAGGTTGAATGTAATGGTGGTGTTCTGATATTGATATCAATGTTTATCTATCGCAGAAATAGAAAGAATATTCATCTCTGAAAAAAGAAAATTTTACATTTGGCAGATTATGTTTATCAGGATGTTTTGAGATGAATATACAGATTATATGTGGCAGTATCTGCAGAAAGGGTCCAGATGTCGCAAGGACAATAATTGAGAACAGGGAGAAAAATGGTC
>JBCAUA010101830.1:0-10235 GCA_038406235.1 Peronia verruculata
CATAACTAACTGGATAAAATAACTTTCTTACGCACGGACAGAGAGAAAGAGGCGTAAAAATAGGCCCAGATAGACCCTCGGGTCTAGCTGCACCAGTAGGCCCAAATAGCCGGCACCAATTTTTTATTCACACACAGAAAGGGAAATGAATAAGCTTAACATCAGTACCAAAAATTCCATTTGCTCAAAATTTGACGACAGCCTGATCTCATCATGCTGCATCTCATATAATGTTTCTCCATAGATAGTACAGTTGGACTGGGAGGCACCCAAGTCTATTCCCTCTATGTACATCCGTGGATACAATGTTTACTACAAGAAAGAAGGTGAAAAGGGCAAGGAAGGTCAACTGTTGGTGAAAGGAAGTCAAAATAAACAATTTCTTGTGGGTGAGAGGTTAATAATCATTAGTGTATGATCTGTTCAAAAACTGTTTTACCTTACGTAGTTTTATGAATTTTCAAATTGTTTGATATTATTTTTTTAAACCAAATTTTTAATAACATACAATGCAGTTACAAGCTAGTGGTAGTAGTCTTATATATCATGATTAGGCCTAATCTCTGGCACTCCTGATCGATTCATCAATATGAATTTGACAGACCCTGTTATAATTACTTGCTTATATTTATGTATTGACTAATTTCCGGTTGACAGTTTGTTGGGCTCATGTGCTGTTAAATCCCAACACAGAGAGAGTATCATATATAGTTTTGTCCTAGATGTAGACAATTGGTGATCTGGCTGGAAGGACAAAGAGAGCGCCTTTTGAAAGGCTTCACCCAACTTTAAACCTGCCCATTCCATCATGTTGTTTTTCCATCTCTTTTCCAGTCTGCCTTTCCTTCTCTCCCCTTGCACAGTGTACTGCTAGATCATCTTTGCAAGTCCTGTGGATCTTGTTATGTGCCCATACCACCACAATTTGCATTTTTTCACAGTGGTGAGAAGCTCTTCATTGGGCCCATGACATGCCTAATTCTGTTCTTCACTTCCTCATTTGTAATATGATCTCTAAACAGTCACCAGACTCACAATTTATAATTTAACCACTAACTTATCATTACTGCTTTGTTTTGTTATGTCTTAACAAATGTTAAGATCTAACCACTAACTTTATCATTATAATGACATTAACCACTAACTTATTGTTACCATTTTGTCTGTTCTGTATTAGCAATGATAGGATCTAACCACTAACTTTATCATTCTGTTCTAGGTCTGAACGGTGATAGGACTTACTATCTCCGTATAGCAACATTGACCACCTGGGGCTACGAAGCTCGATCGCCCTGGATACGCATTGAGAAACACATGAAAAGTATGAAAAGCTATCTTGTTATGACTCACAGGGATTTAGAAGGATCAAATAAAATTGCCTAATCAAACTGCCACATTACAGACTTTGTTGACCTGCATGTATATGCAGTTCTTTAAGTTTAGAATTGGTTGACTGAAAACTCAATTGTTCAATAAGACCTTGCCTGACAACTGTTTCCACCTGTTTCATCGATGTAGCCATCAGTTATAGCTACAAGCTAAAGTATATGTTTGGGTTGCATTACATGATCATGACTGAGCGAGAACATATCTCTGAACATATCTGTATGCTATGTTTCGACCTATATTAGATGTCACATGATGAAATCAGGCTCTTGTAAAACTTTGAGCATATGGAGTTATTGCTATCTCTGTGAAGATTATTTATTTCCCTTTCTCTGTGTGAAAATCTTTTGTTCTGCCCTAGGTAGAACTTGAGATATTGGCAGTTAAAGATGAAGGGGGTGACATGTTGGTGCAGCTGAATTTAGTGCGAGAATAGCAGATTACTTTTGTTAATCCTCATTAATTCTTATGGAGTCATGCCACTAAATTACAATTTTGGGTTTTTACTCAATCGCTGTCACCAAATTTAACTCTGAAATGCATTGTTAGATTGACAAAGAATGGTTCTGTGAAGAAAAACAATATGCATTAAAAATTCATTCACTGTCTAAAAACACGTGATTTATCTGGTCAGCTCAGTTTGTCGATCATCTGATTTCACTTTGTTGCGTTTCATATTATGTATGTATACTGCTACTCCTATTTGTAATGACAAAAGTTTCCTGTTTATGACTGTAAACCACTGTGGTCCAGTGCCGCGCCTTGAGCCTTTGGGTATGAGGGCCATAATAATCCTCTTCTTGAGGACTAATATTGTTATTATTATTTGTTGTCTTTTATGTTCGTTAACCTTATTAAAATGTGACAAACTTGATCCACCCTGCCCCAAAAAAAGAGGCTGCCTGAGCTTGCTAAAATTTGTTAAATCTGCATACCTTATGAAACAAAGAGATTTGCAATAGGATCAGGGCAGCCATTGGACTACATGACAAATCGAGATAACCTCCACCAGGAGGCTGAAAGACATATATAAAATACATGAGAACTAATTCTTCTCTGTCAAAATCAAAAAGCTAAGAAAGTACGATTGTGTCAAAAGATCATGTGGATGGGGCAAACAGAAAAGAATTACCAAGCCATCAGTCCCTACAGTTCCATTACAACCAAAGGGCTTCAATCAGTCAGTCAGTTAGTAAACCCCTGCCAAATCTTATTAGGTTTTTAACTTTGTCGTCCCTGGTTAAGACCATAAAATGATGTTTGAAAGATAAAAATAAAAACAAAATGTTTGATTCTAGCTGCTACTTGTTTAGTTATCCATGTTGTGAAACTAATTACCACATTAGTCATGTCAAACTCTTTTTAAACCTACCTAAAAAGTCACTGAACATGTTATAATTATTGTTGTTAAACCATATTCAACCTTGGTTCAACCTAAATTCTTCAGGTGTGTCAGCTCCTCCAAAGCCTGTCAATGTCACCATGGAAACTTTGCAAACAAAAATCATCCTCAGATGGAACCCGCCATTTTCTGCGGAGGAGGAAAGGACACACACAAAAATTCCTCTGGATGTAAGTTGATCATCATGACATATCAGAAAACTGATTTGGATTCTGTATTTGTATTCCTGTCTATATCTAAATATAACATCTGAAAAACCCTATAATAAATATGTTTTGAGCCTAGGGCAAAAAGAATCTGAAGTTGTGCTGGGCTATTTCAAGTTACGGCTGTTTTAAACTATTTTCCAACTCAGAAACCAATTTTTTTCTTTTTTTTTGGGGGGGGGGTTAAAAAATGTTGATTTTTTTGTTTCATGAAAAGAAAACTTTTGGTGTCTGAGTTGGAAAATACTTAAGAAGGTCGTAGGTTGAAATAGTCTGGGCGACTTTTGACTCATTTGCCCTGGGCGCAAGACATATTTTTCAGTCATAAGAACATTGTGGATTTATAATCTGATAAACATTTTGTCCCTAGAGCAATCTAGGTACCTCCCCCCTCACACATACATACACACATACACTTTCCTTTAATTGAACTTATAAAACACACCGCTAAGATTTGTTAAACAGAACAATAATTCGGCAAGACCAGGTAAGTTCCGCTAAAAAGAGAGTTTTGAAAAGGGTATACAGTGGAAAAGTATAGACTTCTAAACTTTAATTTTGTTTTTCTCCCTCTGTAGAAAATATGACTTATCTGGTTTTTCCACTGGAGTCTTCATTTGGTTTGGTAATTGCAGGGCTACAAGATTATGTACGGACCGGATGACTCATCGCAGAATGTGACCATGAAAATATTTAACTCCGTGAGCTCAAGTTATACCATCTCCAATCTAAGTACGTATTACCTATATATAGCCACACAACATTTACGGCAGATCCCTTTGATCATCAGTTTTACTTATCTTTCCCAGACACGAGGTTGCTATGAGAACATCTCAAAAAGAAAAGAAAGAAGAAGAAGATAGAAGAAGAAGGAGAAAAAGAAGAAGAAGAAAGAAGACTAGGAGAAGAAGGAAGATGAGAAAAAAGAGAAGAAAAGGAAAAAAATAATAATAACAATAACGATAGTAATAATAATATCAGGTAAAAGAAAAGCATCCATAAGAATATGTCCGAATTTTGTTTAAAGGAATTATTTCTAAATAGAGAAATAGTAGATAAAAAGATTTACAGAGGCAGTATTTTTTTTCTCTCTCCCCCATGCTTGTAGCTCCACAGACCAGGTATATCATTTCCATCCGTGCCTTCAACTATTTTGGAGGTGACAGTGAACCAGTGTATGTCAGAACAACCACATTAGGTAAGTCTTGTTCAACCTTATCTCATTTCCTAACATGTCCACTATATGATCTGTCTGCCTCTGTGTCATCTCGCCATCTCTCTCTGCCTTCCACTATTCTAGTGCATTCCTTCATAGACAAATTCATCCAGTCCTTTTGGTCATCAGTCATTATACTACGCTGTCTTCCTCTCGCTCATTTTCTCTCGATCTTCCTTTTCAGTATATCCTTATAGATGGTGTGTCACTTGATATGACCAGAATATCGAGATTTCCTTTTATGAATTGTTGTCAGTACTGTTGATTTATTATCATCAACTCTTAATCTTGGTTCTTAACACTTTAGCAACAAAAGCCTTTAAGAGCTATAATCCTAAAGTTAGAATGTGTACTGTTCTTGTGAAGCTGCAACACCGATAACTAGTTTAAAATACAGAAATTCTATTTTGTCCTGCATCTGTTATGAGACATGTCATTGGACGTTAAAATAGAGGCTGTGTTTATGCTTCATATGGAAAGAGTTAATATTGTAGGTTTAGTCATCCTTACTCTGATAGTCATAACCTTTATTTCGATTCCAGATCCAGATTCTATATATACTTCAAGCTCATGAGAGATTATTTCACAGATTATCTGCCCCTCCCAAAAGGACTCGTGTAATGGGCGATGATTTTGACCAGCCCTATTACTTCCCTTTGCCTGACAAAAGAGGTGTTTAGCAAGCAGTGAAAAGAGGAAAAAATTCTTTTACTTTTTGCCATTCGAAAGACTGAACACCAAAAAATCTGATAAAATTATAACAATAAGAAGAAAACGTTCTCTTTATACTATATATATATATTTTAAAAATTTTTCATGGTGTATATTGCAAGCAAAGGGCGCAAAAATGATTTTTTTCATCTTTGCACTATTTGTTCAGCCCCTCTATTGTTTGGTAAGGGGAAGTAATAAGACTGAGCACAGTGATCTCCCATTGAAAACTGATTATCAAAGTAGAAAACATTATTTTGACATGCTTCTGTATGCTTGACAGCTGCTCCACCCAGCATTGTACAGAATGCCCAAGCGAAGGCGGTCTCCTCCACCGCCATCCATGTTAGATGGGCTCCACCCCTGAGAGGTCAGGTGACCAGGTATCACATCCGGTATTGGCGACCTGGCCGGAAAGATAAAGAGAGTGCCTGGATAAGCGGGAATTTCCGAGACTACGTCGCAGGCAGTCTTCAGAAACACAGCATGTACAGGTGAGAAGATAGGCCTATATTCTACATTTTCTTCTTCAGCTTCTTTTTTCTTCCTCTGGAACAAATGTCTTGCACCCAGAGCAAATGGGTCAGAAGTTTCATGTGGCTACCTCGAGTTACAGCCGCCTTTAACTATTTTCCAGCCCGGATACCCAAATCTTTAACAAAATTATATATTTTTTTTTCAAGTTAAAAAAGGTTAGAGAGAGAAAAAAAGAGAGAAATTTGGTATCTGGGATAATAGTCAAAAACTGCTGTAGCTCGAAATCACCAGCACGACTTCTGACTTATTTACCCTGGCACAAGACAAATATAGCCATAATCCTGCTGATGCACTTTTAATGTCATATTCACTCTTCCTCCTTGAATGAAAAGTCTGTGGCAGGGTTTTTATCTTCCTTTATCATTGATGGTAGACCAATCTTCTTTTTATTCAAGTACAGGTCAATTGGGGATGCCTAGGAATTTCAGTTTTTGAGTTCATATTTTGTTGTCCAGTGATTCAAATTTTATGCCAGCCATTTTTGATCTACTCTGTCTTCAGCAGTACTGTTAAAACTTAACAGATAAAAAAAACAAAAAACAAAAAAAAACCAACATTTTTTGGCATCATCAAAAGGACCTTTTTGTATTGATTGCACAAGCAAAAGAAACAACCATGTTCATATTTAATAACAATGAATTATGATATTTTATGGGATGCTTTAGTGTAGAGCTATTCAAGAATGTGTTTGTTGTATTTGAGGGAATATTTTGTTTGTTTAGTTTAGTTTAGCAGCATGGTGCTATGAATGATGGGCATGGTTAATGCTTAAACTGGTGACTGCTTGGGTGCACACACATTTATTGGTCAGATTGAATTCGCAAGCCTTGGTTGGTCATTTATCGAGGATCAAGAAAGCTTCATTTTCAAACCATTAGAAGGATGGGTTCTGTCAGATCCAACTGCCTGTCATTACAAAATGATGAATTCTCAAATCATAAGGGGTTACAATGATTCCATCAGGACTCAATGGTTGTGGAGAAGGATGGGAAATTTTTTGTTTTGCTTTTATCATGATAATTATAATAATAACAAACAACAACAACAACAACAATAATAAAAATAGGAATAACATAATGACCACATTGATAAAAATAATAACAATAACAATAATAAAAATAACAACAACAATGATAATAATAATAACATAACAATAATAATAATACTAATGTATTTGTGATTTGTTTTTCTTGAATTGTTGCCCGTCTGACAGTTCTATTATATTTTTATAAAATAATAATGCCACTAATAATAATGATAATGATAATAATAAAAACAATAACACAATAATAATGATGATTAAACAATCACACGGCATCTCTCTGTTTATCAGGTTTGAGATCATCCCCTACAGTGGGAGTGTCCCTGGTGAAAGCATTGTGATCTTCACTCACACGCTGGGCGACAAACCAGATGGTCCACCTAGAGATGTGTCCCTGGAATTTTCCAACACTACTGTAAGTTAAGTACAAATCTACAGGAAGCTACTATGGACATGAATATGACAGGAAACAGGTCTAGTGTGGACCAAACAGTAAATCACCCAAGACGATATAGGCACCCATTTCATTGTCTTTAGACATTCTTTGTGCCCAATTTCCAAAATAACACATAAAAAAACTGTAACATTATACTTGTCTTTATCTGTAAAAAAAAAAAAAAGAAATAAAAGCACCTCAGACCAGTTTCACTCTGCTTGTATCATTATTGTGTGCGTGTGTGTATATGGGTTTACTTTAGTGCAGGGTTGATGTGTTTATATGTATGGGTGTTTGTATGTGTGTGTGGTGGTGCTTGTATTTGTAAACTGATTTTGTTTACAATTTGAGAATAGATTCTTTCATTAGACGTTTTGACCTTATTATTTTATGATTATTGTGGAGATGGGAGTCACTCAACAACTCAAACACAGTGGAGGCAGCACACAGAGGCCCAGTGATTGCACACTAATACTACATGTGGAAAGATTGTATAATGCTGTGGACATAATAGTTGATCTCTTTGTTTTTCTTCAGCCGTTCAAGCCTCAGAAAGTAGGATTATCTTGGCTTTTTAGAAGTTGCCAATTTTTGCTGAGAAATGTTTTGGATTGAAATTTGGAATTTGAAAATTTTGCTAGGACAGCGGCACTCAGGCCTACTCTTTCATTGATTTTGAACTGCCAAAGGTTCTTTTATGTCCATAACATACAAAATGGACCTCTGAAATATTATATGCCCTTATCTGAGAAGGCTAGACATCAGCTTTCCCTACCCACAGGAAGCCAGGGGACCATTGAGTCACTGAAAAAATGCGGGTTTTCAATCTTCGCGTCCTTCCATCCTCCAATGTAGGACCCGTGAGTCGAACCTGGCCCGTTTTCTCTGTGAGCAGATGCCATACCACAGAGCCATTTCATCCCCCATTCTTCATCTTCAGCTTTATCTTTTATCTTGTGGTGTTGTATCACCTTTTCTTATGGTTTGCCGTAATACAGGGTAGCCTGTAAGTTCTTACCCATTCATGTGTTACTTATTTAATTAGACTAATAAGGAGTTGACGGGGCAGCTGTGTCTGTGGCATTCTGGAACAGAACAATAATCAGTGCTATGTCCTAGAACAAATGCCCCATAGAACATGACAGCACATTATATTATGCAGCAAGAATGGTTGGTTTGTTTGTTCATTTTTGTTGGGATTTAAGGGCACATCACCACAATCACAGCTATATTATGCCAAATATGGTAAGATTACAGCTGAGATAACTACTATGCCAGGAGGTTGAAAAGCTTATAGAAACCGTAACCATAATGGTAAGAAGAAGAGAGGAAAATGAGCACGACAGAAGACAAAATCAAGGAAAGAGAAGAGATGTCACCCCTGGAACATTGAAGATGTCATTCCATGGGAGACATCCCACCGATGGCGGGTTTTTACCACCTACAAGTGAGAGCAAAGAATCTACATAAATACTCCCAGCCCCTGGTTAATTAGAATGAGGGAGAACACTCAGACATATCAGATATATGGGTGCTCAGGACCTTATGATGCGATAACCTGTCTATTGCTATGTTAGTTGAATTTTACTCTGTGAGAATGTCTATTTCCAGACTCTTGTGGCAAGCTGGCAGCCGCCACATCCTGACAAAGCTAATGGTGAAGTCACTGGATACAAAATGATTCTGAGGACCAAAGGAGGAGGGAGACAACTGTTGGAGATACCTGGATTTCAGACCAACTACACCTTTCCAAGTAAGCGGTATAATCCTCTGTGATAATAACAAAGACACTATATAGATAAGACAAGACACTAAGCCAATTTTCCATTTACCATGGCATGCAGCGCCCCCAAGGGTTGAGAGTGTACAGTCTGTATACAACAATGGCCACAATCATTAAACAAATAAGAGGAGGGACGTAGTGTGCAGGCATTTGATTTCACAAATTCAAGAACCATGGTATGCAGTTTTTATTTTCATTTTCCAAAAAAGATCCAGAATAGTGACTCACTCACAGCACAGAATGTTTGTGAACTTGATAACACAACTAGTAATGCAAGCGGGCAGGGTGTACTTTTTAATGATGCGAAGAAGACTGTGTACATGCTAGGTGAGGGCATGGCTATGCATATGTTTTTTAGTGATACAAAGAAGAGAGTGCCCGGTCTTATTGGTATGGTTTCCTTGATAATAGTAATATTGGTAGTGAAAGACAGTATTTAAAGAAATAGCCATTTTGAGCCAGCAACAAGAACAGCAAATAAAGAAATAGGAACTAAAGCAGCAAGCAACAGAAATAACAACACCTACTATGAAGACAGATTAACAAGAAGAAAGAAGAAGGAAAAGAAGATAAAGAAGGAGGGGGGGAGGAGAAGGAAGAAGAGAAGAAGGAGAAAAAAAAGGAAAATATTAATAACAATAACAACAGTAGTAGTAGTAATAAAGCAGATGAAGGAAAAGAAAAAGAAGAAAAAGGAGAAGAAAAGCATGCCCTTGTCATCCACCCCTCCATCACCATCACCACTACCACCACCACCAACAACAACAAAATACCAACAGCATCTGTTCGTTCAAAACAAAGAAGTTGTCGAGAATGATGAATACACCATGTTTCTCACTTGTTTTGTATCATGCTAGGCAATTACATAAACTAGTGATTTCTCTGATATTGTCATTTGATCTCCCAACCTCTAAAAAAAACTTCAACATTGGCAAACATCAACAGTAACACTTCAAGAACAACAACAACACAGACAATTACATTAACACTAACAATAGACCGAACAACTAGAACAACAAATAACCACAATGTCAACAGCTGCATCTACTACAACAACAATAAAAACAATCAACACTAGCAGCAAGAGCAACAATAAGAGCAGAACAACAACAGGAACAATAACAACATCTATCATGTAAAAACCTTTAAAAAAAAACTTACAATAACAAAGAATGGACAGCACACTCTCAGTTTATCATTGTCATCTCAAACTGTTGCACACAACCATTTCTTTACTGAAGTTGTCATTTACTGGTTGTGTGCAAAAGTTTGAGATGATAATGATAAACTGAAATGCTGGAGATGGATCGGACATATGCTCTGGAAACCTGCATCCAGCATAACAAGACAGGCCCTAACCTGGAACCCCCCAAGGGAAAAGGACCGACCAAAAAACATCTGGTGCCAGGACCTGGAAGCAGATATCCAAAGGATGGGTTGCACTTGGAGGCAGCTGGAACCTCTGGCTCAGGACCGGGATGCCTGGAGAGCTCTTGTCGCTGGCCTATGTCCCAGG
>JBCAUA010101841.1:0-10235 GCA_038406235.1 Peronia verruculata
TTGTCACATCATATAAACAAAGCCACATGTGAGCGATGTTTCCTAGCTCATGTGATTTTGAAAAAAATACCTAATTGGCTAAAAGAAATAGCAATAATGGGAAGAGAGGTAAAGGTATGTGTATGTGAGAGAGAGAGAGAGGGGGGGGGGGGGATGAGAGTATGAATTCGATATTGTGTAGTCCTTGTTTTAGATCAGTGGTCCCCAGCCCCCGGACCGAGGACATGGATCAACTGGCCGCACAAGAAATTAATTATTTCCATTTTATTCACTATCTATCTGAGTCTTAGGATTTTTTATTATTCTTTCATTGTTATACTACTTGTCACGCGAATCACCATGACAGAAATCTACTTTTATTCAAGATATTAAATGTTTTAACACATGTACAGATGCACGCACTGGCGTGCACACTTAGTATCTCTGTGAAAACATACACTCCGCAATGTTTACTTGGTGGA
Source organism: Peronia verruculata (assembly GCA_038406235.1). Classification (NCBI taxonomy): domain Eukaryota; kingdom Metazoa; phylum Mollusca; class Gastropoda; order Systellommatophora; family Onchidiidae; genus Peronia; species Peronia verruculata. The sequence continues at coordinate 462 of JBCAUA010101841.1, forward strand.
ATGAACTATCTACTCCCCCCCCCCCCCTCCCCCCTAGGTTCGCGGTAAAATTATCAAACGTTGAAACAACCCTGGCGTTAAAAGGTTGAGGACCACTGTTTTAGATGATGTATGGAAATAATGGGAGGAGAGAACGAGACAGAAAATGCATTGACAGAGTGACGGGGAGTATAATATGCTGTGGTCGACTCTTAAAGAAGCTTCTAGCCATCGTCTTAACCAACCGTTATGACTGTATGCTGGGGCCAAAAGATGGTACAGACTGGTATGATTTTGAGACAAACGAGAAAAGCGAGAGAAGATGAGTGCAGTCTGAACGAGACTGCGAAAGCAGCTTCTTGGTTTTAGTAATGGTATATTATTAGGTAAATCTGTAAGGAAGGAGCTGAGTTAGGAAATGACTATGTAATGGGATAGATGGTAATAGACGTATATGAGGAATGAGAGATGCCAACAGATATGACACAGATTGAGAGTTAATTCTAAAAATTTGAGATACTGTTCCTTTCACACAAAATTTTAATATGGATAGAAGAGAGAATGACACGAGGTGAGGGGCGGAGGAGCGGAGAAGGGAAGGCGGGGGGGGGGGGGTGTGGAGATGGTAAATATATGTGTGTGGTACACGTGCTTAATCTTATTGGTATCAATGAAAAGCCGAGTTTCTTTTGCGATATTTATGTGCAAGAAACGCGCTTAAGCCTCATTGCACCATGAAGCGGACCCTTCCTCGGAAGATGAAAAGTTTTTTGAAAAGTCATTCAAAATGAAAGTCTAATGAGAAATTCTTGTGACCATATCGACTCCTTGACACGCCTAAGATTACAAAAAGAGATACTATGGAAGAGGATGGAGTTATATTGGAGGAACCAATTAATCTGATTTCATTGCGTTGAGGTTAAAGATCCGAGTTCGTGTCTTCTTTGGTCCCTACATTAGCAGATTAGAGATCCTCAGTTATTTCTGTTGGTGACTCTTTGTTCCGAGCTACTTTTCATCTAGTATAAAGAGTGAGTTGCCATTCCTCCTTTGGAACTTTCCCCATTTTTTTTTTTCCTCTGCAAATTTGTCACTCCTCAGTATAGTAGACGGGTGAGTCTCTTTCTTTCTTCTTTGTGAATGACCACTCTTCTCTCTGTCACCTTCCCGGGATATGGCTGTTCGGCCAATGGTTACATTACCAATTAAAACCAGGGTCTTCGATCAACACGGTAATAAAAAGCCTACCTAAATTTAACAGCAAACAAAGGTAAATTCATTAAAGTTGGCTCCAACCGAAGAAGTCAATACTGGAAGTAAGGAGAATGTTTGAAAGACTGAAAATGGGGAATGGTGGGTGATGGTGAGAGAGAGAATTTGTGAGAGAGAGAGAGATAGAGAGGAGGTAAAGAGAACGAAAAAAGTTTACATCAATCTTAGTTTAACAATGGCAGAAACAAATAATGAAAATCAACAAATTTTAATTATCGATGTTCTCAATTCGTGAGATTGATGTAGAACAAAATAAAAAGCGCATTTCTCTCTCTCTCTCTCTCTCTCTCTCTCTCTCTCTCTCTCTCTCTCTCTCTCTCCCCCCCCTAAGTGCAATAATACAACATATAAAGTGTTAGATATTTCGTTCCCTCTATGGACACTTTCCATCCTTTTCCTCGTAAATCGTCCGTTCTTGTAAATGTTAGATCTTTCGCCCTAGTAGGCTCGTAGGTGTTGTGAATTGCGTAATCCTTACTGCTATACTTTTAGTCCATGTAAATGTTGAACGATTGGTCCTGACAATGTTTGATCGTTCGTTTTTGTGCATGTTAATTAAATATTTCGTTCTGGAAATGCTAGATCATTCGTCTTTATAAGTGCTAAATCGTTCGCCCTTGTAAATCCTAGATCGTTCATCCCTGTGACTTTTCTCAAAAGAGGGAATGTGTTCATTTTACATGAGTGCTATTTTTACATTTTTTTTCCATAATGGTGCTGTTTAAGTACTCATTCAGTTGTTTTTTGTTGTTTTTTTTTTTTTTATCCTAAAACACTAATATAATATTAATTTCTTTGTTGTTGTTGTTGTTGTTTATTTGTTTGTATGCGTGGGGGGGGGGGGTGTTGTTGTTTGTTTTAGTTGTTTTGTGTTGTTGCTCAACTGCGGCACTAATAAATGAAGAAAAATAAAATTGAACCCCTACGACAATATCCCTAGGTCTAACATAAATTGCATGCCGATAACCTTTATCAGCGCAAGATACTGAAATAAATTTTAATCAAATGGAATGTTAGGTGATGATAGAAAGTGTGGTGGACGCTGGACAAGGGATGCAAACTGGATTTTTGTTGTAAGGTTGAGAAGAGATTCTATCCTGATACAGATAGTAACATCAACAACAAAACGAAAGTCGTAGAGAACCCGATGGTCAGTGAGGATAAAGCGCTGGGTGTTGTTGATAATACTCTGACAACATAATTACACTACATTCAAGTTTTTGCTTGACAACCACACAGCACACCCTTTCACTGTGTTTTCTGGTCTCTATCTGTCAACGAAGCGATAAATTGACTCCCGCCAAAGGTCATTAAAATCATAAAGCAATGATTTGATGGGGCTGTTATCACAGTGCTAAGTTAATGGTCAGGAAAGACGGCCAGTAACGCTCCATTAGGCGAGTGCTACAAACACAATAACGCGGAAATGTCCGTATAAAGTGAATGAAGACTCATGCAGGACTCATTCTGCGCTAGAATGAAGGCAAACCAGATTGGCAATATCTTTAACGCTATATAAAATAGCGGCAATTGCTGGGGAAGAGTCTGAGACAAACTTCAAGGTCATGATGCACCTGATTTTTGTCCAGTTATGACTTGAGAATCTCTCGTAATAGAATAGATACTTTGCACGTTTGAGCAATGATTCTAAACATTAAGCTCCATTCATCTTATGTGGAGAAACGATCATACTGTTTTCACCCAACCAGCACTCCTGAGGACCGTTGGAGCTCCCTTCACTCCTCTCGCCTACACCCCCTCCCCCCAGCCCCGATCCTCATGGCGTCCCCCAGCTTCATGTCTGCCCATCCCTGAATATTGTCCTCCCATCTCTATTTCTTTCTGCCTCTCTTCCCTCCCCTCCTCCCAGCCACCCCCCCCTCCCAACGGACTGTTCGCCCGAGGAGTATCTAGCCAAGGCCGGGGAATCTCGTCACTCGCGTGTACCATTTTAATTTCCGTCGTTCTATAAAGTAAGTCGGTCGTTTTAGATCATATGGCTGTAGTTTATCATGACTTTTATATATAGAACGTAATTTGACAAGTCAAGGAATAACGAAGCGGGTCAAAGCTGCCATTGGAAGACACCATGACTTCCTTTCTATAGTGAAGGAGCAGAACGCCACTAAACCAAGGGTCCTAACCAATGGGTCGCCACCTCCAAGGGAGGTTCCTGTGAGGGCCCGTAATTGAATATGCCTGCGTGGAAGTCTATAAATTATAATTTTTGTTGAAATGTATTTCAAGCTGCTAATACTTGGATGTCGCCTTGTAGCTTTCAGGCTTTTTTGAGTAAAGGGTCCTGGGTGCAAAGACGTTGGGAACCACTGCGCTGAATGCTGTACCATACAAGACACCGCACTAGAAGGACGAAAGTGAGAATGGCTAAATATCAAAGCATGTACTGTCTTCCTGTCCGTCGCTTTATTGAGATTTGCAGAAGGCCCGTCCAAATGGAGGAAAACTGTCACCATGTCTTCAGTGGTGTCCCAACGCCCCTCTTTCCATTCCAAAAACTCGCCCCCCACCCCCCCCCAGAAATGACCGACGACCAATCAAGCCTAATCTATTAACAGGCCAGGTAACTCTACTCAGTGACGGCTGGTCATAAATGCTCGCCTCAGGATTAATTGATCCAACTGCAAAAATTGTTTATGATATACATGTAGTTAGGATAAATTTAATTCTCTCATGATGAAATTTCGCTGAGCGTAACTCTGGTAATCCAATTTGATGACTCTTGTAGTAGTGTGTCGTCACGGTGCTCACAGATATAGCGGCCTTTTCTTAATTTTTCTACTTTCGTAAATGTTTCGATTTATTATTATTATTATTTTTTCATGACATTTGAACCGGATGAACGCCTTATTGGTGTTTATTTTACAATTATTGTCTCATTTGTTTCCATTACTGTTTTATATCATTTTTTAAAAAAATAAATCGACAATTTGGCATCTTGGTTATGGTTTTGGCACTATGACATTTTGAATCTGGTCAACGAAATCAGCGAGCTCTCAATGTCTACTAGGACTTTGATCTGGGTATAACAAGGACGCATATGGCTTATCAAATCTAACGGAGGGCGCAGTGGCTCTGTCGTTCGGTGTCTGCTTCAGAGGGTGGAAACAACTCATGTCGGTGAGGTTAGGGGCTCTAGCCGACTCGCGGGTCCTCTAATGGGGGTTGGAAGGACACGAAGATCGAAAGACTTGCATTTTTTCAGTGACTCAACGGCCCCCTGGCCCCCCTCATGAGGGAAAGACACCTAGCTAACACCGTTCACGTGGTCATGATTTCACGAATGAACGAAATTCACACTATCATTATCTCATGATTGCAAGTCGATTGTATTCTGTCCTTGCTGTAGCTCTCGATTCAACAAATGAATCCGTTTGTTTACAAGAAAAGATTCACGAGATTAGAACAGTGACCAACTCCGTGCGTCGAAAAGGACGCCAAGCATAGCAAAAGAGCAACGCCTCTATGGCCATGACGTCCGGTGTTGGCACGGGAGACACAGGTTGTTAAGGCAACGTCATGAGTCCGCTGTCCAGCATAATAGTATAAGCCCTTTGATCTGACCTAACCATTGGGAAGATAGCACGACACTGAGCGCCGAGATAGTCTACCGCTGATAGTTGAAAGGCTTTATTAGAACGTAGTCGTGGTACAACTTGAGATGTAATCACTGCAGCCACTGTCTCATCTTCACTCTGCCAACTAGCTGCCGTGTTCTTAGGGCTTGTTCAGATTAAAAGCTATGAGCTGTGCGGTAGCCACGCCGTGGACGAGCCACTTAAATAAACACAGTTAATGTATACTTACTGTTCACAACAAAAGCTCCAACTTCGCCGAGTGACTCAGCCACGGCTAGCCACGAGCCGCGATAAATGGAGTATTTATTGCAGCTCGTAGCGAGCTGTTGAGGTGGCCTCGTTTCAACATGACTATAATAATTTAGCACAAGGACATTTTTCCCACCAAAACTGTCAGCGTTCGCTCACTGCTTACTATAAGCCACTATGGAGAACGCGTGGCTCATGGCTAGTTGTGGCTGAGTCAGGCGGCGAGGCTGCAGCTTTTGGTGTGAACTGCCGGTATACGTAAAGAGTGTTTAATTTAGTAGCTCGGCCACGGCGTGGCTACCGCACAGTTCACTGCTTTAGATCTGAACAAGCCCAGGGGTGAGATTGCTGACTTCATATCATGGTGTACACTGTACTAACAAGTTGAGCAATTAATTATGAGACAAAAATACACACACTCAGAAAGATTCATCTGTACTGATTTGTTAGGCACTGACAGTGTTTTCTGCATACTACTGTTTGTGTGTCTGGGTGTATGATAATCAGTTTTTTCTCACTCAGTCGAGTGTTATAGGAATTATCTTTGAAGACAAATACGGTTTATTCTATCTCTTTTGATCTCACTAATGTCATTTATCCATCTATTGATTATTTGTCTATTAATTCATCATTTATTTGTTTATTTATCTGTTCGCGTATTTATTTATTATTATCTATTTATGTGTTTATTTATTTATATATTTATTTATTCATCCATTTAATTACAAAGTTACTCGTTTATCTACTAAAGCTTCTGTCGTTAGTTCTCTATTGATTCATTCTTTTAGCATCAATATCTTCAATTTTAATTTTATCTTCATGTCATTAACGTTTGTTCTGACTTGTTAGAAGCAAACATTAAAGGTACAACAAAGAAAAAGAAATAGAATCTCATAACTATCCTGGCAACTGTAACCGAAAAAAAAAAAAAGATTTAAAGAAAGAACAAGAGGCGTTGCTCTGATTGAATCCTTTATAATGTTTGTTGCCAACCTTTTTTAATTAGCGTACAGAATCTTCTCCAGCCTTAGGGTTTTCCCCTCCATCTTCTTTGATCTCTAGCCTAGAGGCAAGGTCATTTTACATAAAATGACAAAACTTATATCACGCCCACGTCCTGTTGGCGTGTGCATTCATGAATGATGAGAATATGCATATATGCTGAGAATGTAAGGATATTTTTTTCTTTTTTTTAAAGCATGAAAAGAAACTGTCCTCTGAAGATGAATCGTGAAGCCAGCATAGCTCACATTTTTTTCGGAATATTACGATTCATGTTTCGAAATTAATACTTCATTCCTTCGATAGATGGGATATTCCAAAATCAACACTTAAATTAATAGTTGCCGTTATTATAGTAGGTGTATTAATAGCAATAGAAGTTGAACATACAGAAGTAATAGCTATGTATAGTAGTTGTAGTAGCAGTAGTAGTAGTAGTAGTAGAAGCTGTAATGGTGACTGTTGTAGTGGTAGCACTTGTATTAGTAGTAACAGAGGGAGCATCAGTACTAAAAACAGTAGTACCTGTAGTGCTTTTAGAAGAAGTAGTGTTAGGAGTGGAAGTAACAAAAGTAGTAAATCGTAGTATTATAGAATACGTTTTAGCAGAAGTAGCAACAGCATCAGTAGTAAAGGAGGCAGTAATAGTAATAGCAGCCGTAGTGGTAGTAGTAGTATCTACAGTGGCGGTTGTAGTGGCAGTAATGGTAGTGGTACATCCGATAGTAGTAGTAATTGTAGTAGTAATAACAATAGTAGTAGCAGTAGAAATATTAGTATCTTTGTTTGTAATGTAGAAGTAATAGAAGAAGTAAATGGTGAATGTAATACTGTAGTAGCGTAGTAACAGAAGTAGTAGTAATATAAGTAGCAGTAGTAGAAAAAGTAGTAACTATAGCAGTAGTTACAGCAGTAACAGCAGAAGAACCAGTAATAGTAGCAAATAGTTGCAGCAGTAGTAGTAATGGTAGCAGTGGTAGTAATGGTAGTAGTAGTAGTAGTTGTTGTTGTTGTAGAGGTAGTAGTACTTTTTGTAGCAATGGAAATAATTTTAAGCTTCATAATTTGCGATAGAAGCCATTTTTTGCAGCAAAACAAAACACATCCCATACTAGTTTTCTGAAGCATGCGAAATTTTATCTCGAAAAATAAATCTACAGGCATTTCTCTTGTATCCCTTCCTGGCATTTTTATTGTGCCATAAACTATGAAAACTGTATCCCTTACTTCTATCGCTGCTATGATCAAAATCTCTGACCAGCGTAACGACGTGGGAGTGGCTGGAAAGAGAAAAAAAATGGCGACGATGATTCATACATCGTAATCAATATCCTATAACTGAAGATCTTCCCAACTGCAAAATACATGTATACTAACAACCAGGGCTCATCCCTGCCTCAGTAGGCCTCTGAGACACTGAGATGAGACACTCGGAAACTTCAGAGACATTTTGGTTCAGTAATAAGGCTTAAACTACTAAGTAGGCCGCCATGGCTGTAAAATGATCTTTTTGTCCCTACGGTCATTTTCTCTTTTTTTTTAATTTTTGTTTTATTGCCCTCAATCCACCAGAATCAACCTGATCACACTGGGGGATTTCAACACCAGCCACAAATGCACGCCCCTGGCACCTAGACAAGCTACTTCCGCAAAGAAGCTTTATCATGGGGCAAAAAAACTCGAGAAAAACGTAAGCCTGTTTTGGAGTGTCGTCTACTAAAGTTCACTGACAAAACGCGGTTTCTGTGAAATGATATTTTGAGGAAAACGTCTTGTTAGACTCCCATCTGTTATTAAAAACATACCAAGTAAAAGGCACTTAAAAAAAAAAGACCTAGGTGATGCAAGGGATCACCGTTGATCCTACTTTCATAGGATTTATAAATTGTATGGAATATTTTCTAAGTAAATAAATCTTGAGTAAGTCAGAGGAAACCGCTGGCATGTCAATTTTCTTTAAATTTTTGTAATGATATTTATTCGGGATAAAAAAAAATTGGCAGTAAAGCCTAATGGCATTAGAAGACAGAGGCCGGACTGCTCTACTTGATGTTTTTTTTTTGGGGAAATTATTAATTTCAAAAGCGAAAGCATAAGCAAAGTCTTTGGGCAGTTCGGCCCCCTTGACACTTCAATGGTTAATCCTGTTTCAGCGCAGAGTGACATCATTTATTTGATACATGAGTAGGAATTGCTTCAAAAGAGTAAACGGTAAGCGATATATTTACGCCTTTTAACCTCCCGTGGGAGCTTATCTCGGGATTAAACATCAAGAACATCTAGTGTTTTACATGACAAAATAATTTCAGAGCAGTGTAGACCATCGTTCAGTCAGTATTTAATGATCTCACAGTAAAGTTATGGGCATTTAGCTTTGTCTTAAGACGATATTGTCACTTTATTCTGAAAGCTGCCCGGGCCGTAGAGAGTTGATATCTATGACACTCGTATTTGAAAATGTTATAGAAGTCGTGATCTTTTTTTCCGTTTGCTTGCTTACATCATCACATTCAAAACTTTTCAGATTGATATTTTCCTTTCTCTCCCTTCACAGGACGTTTTCAATTTATCATACTTTCTTTTTGTGGTCAAGGTATGAGCTTGTGTGATTCATGATTCAAAAAACAAATTATATAATCTCTTTAAAGTGTTGAAGGTAATACTGTAAATAACAAACAAAAAACATTGTCTTCTGTCAGAGTGTCGTTCTAAAAAAGTGGAAGATAATTTAGATTGCGCTAAATATAGCGTTTTGTCAAAGACCGATGGACAATTGAGCAACTAACTGTGGACAGGCGTCCCCAGATTATAGTGTCAAAAGGATGGCCTTACTTGTCATGAGCGCTGTTATTCCTGGTCAAGTCCTGGCCTTGGAGTTTTATTGTAGGCGTTCCTTCTCATCTAGAAGTTAACAACGTGACCGGCACTACTAAGATATGGGTGGACAACGATTGCACAATTTCTGAAGACTCTCGCCCTCTACTGCGGGGTAATAAATCACGCATTGCTTGGCTTGACAATGTCAAAGAATAGACTACTCAGAGTTCGATCTACGAGACAACCACCTAGAGGAGGTTAAAAGGCGTAAGAATAATGAAACTGTCACCACGTTGCTACGTACAACAGATGACCGAGATAATGGCCGGAGATCCGTGACTGCTGTATCTTGCATGGTTCGGTAATGGGAATGATAATGATGTTTTAAAAATTGAAACTTCCTCCACCACAATAATCAAATCATTTAATTAACATTTTCTGTCGTATACAGCTCTACTCAAAATTATGCTTTCTCTGTTGCCCTGACGGAGAGCTAACTGGATTCGACAACTTGGTTGGTGATACTAACTTGGTCAATTTGTAATTATATAAAGTTCTGCATATTGTTACTAATCGCTTCTTTTCGATCGATTTTTTTCAGTTGGCTTGAAAAGTTGGCAGAGAATTTTAACTCCAATGCCAAGTTCTTTTTATATGAAATTTGCTTTCCGGTTGGACAGTCTTATTGTATTTTATAAAATGATGATGATGATGATTATATCCACAGCAGTGCAACAAAACAAAAGCATTACATTAAAAAGCATTACTGTAGTAGCAAAAAATTGATTTATGTCATCACCTGTACATTATGCAACAAACAATATGTGGGCAAGACAACTATAGCATTGCGAACAAGATT
>JBCAUA010101852.1:0-10235 GCA_038406235.1 Peronia verruculata
CCCCCCCCCCCTCCACCCCGGAAAAAAAATCAGAGATGATAATAATAATAATAACAATGACAAAGATCATTTATATATATCAAAATATTATGTGACGCTGATCTATAGAGGGTTAACTTAATAACACGATGACTACACACAATATGGTGGGCGGGAGAAGTACATCGTCCTTTCAGATAATAGATACGCAGCAAGAAGAGGCTTGCCATTTTTAACCGTATTCCTACAAAACAGTCCGTGATAAGGTTTTTCCACCTTGAAGTACATGTAAGGACATGGTAATTAATATTTGACATCTGTTTGTTATCATTATTACATTACATAATCCATTGTTATAGTTATTTTGACACCCTCTCTCTCTCTCTCTCTCTCTCTGTCTCTCTCTCTCTCTCTTTATGTTTCTTTCTTTTCCTAGTTCGTTGTAACGCTTTCCACCGTGAAATAATAAATATTTACTTTGACGTCCTGAAGGGTATGTTTGTTACATTACGTGATAAATTTTCAATGTTTTTTTTTTTTTTATCCCACCATCCATTTCTCTCATTCCCAATCTCTCGCTCTCTCTCACTCCCCACCTCTCTCTTTCTCTCGCTCTTGTCCCCTTTCTCTCGCTCTTACTTGTCCCTTCTTTTATTCCACTCTAAAGACCAGTTCGTTGTCACATTTTTTGTACGTAACATAGCAGATAGTAATAGCATTTGACGTCCGCCATGTTTATTTATTTTTTATCATTAACGTTGTTAACGTTTCTCTGTCACTTTCAATCATTCTTTCTTTCATTCTTTCTTTCCTTTCTTTCGGTCTTTCTTTCTTTCTTTCCTTTCTTTCTTTCTTTCTTTCTTTCCTTCTTTCTCTCTTTCTTTTTAGCTTTCTTTTCTGTCTGTCTTTCGCTCTTACTTTCACTTCTTCTTTCTTTTCTTTCTCCCTCACCCTCTCTCTCTTTGCATCCACTTACCTCAGTCCCTTGCCTTCCGGAATTATATTGAAACGACTTTGATGTTTACATCACAGTGATGTTTTTCTATGGCTTTGTACGTTTTTGTTCTTTCTCTGTCTTAGATCTATCTTTCCATAGTCGTTCAGAAATGATAATATTACATAATTCAGAATTATTATGTCTACGGGTTTTTGATGTATATATGTTTTTTCTTTATTTTTTTTTAAAATTTTGTTTTTAACATTCTCTGTCCTTTTTATCTCATTCTTTCTCTCTCTCTTTCCCACCCTATCCCCTTTTCACGCCTCGTTCTCTCCTCTCCTTCCCTTCATCGTCGCAAACCTTATCCTAGTTGTTTATGAAAGGACAATATTTGAAAGCTCGCTGTTTGTTTAAATTACATGACATTATAATATTTGAGATTTGGAGGTCACTATTTATTATATTTGTGCCCTCTCTCTCGATACTTGTGTGTGTATATATATATATGTATATATATCCTCCAACAGGCTTTATCTACTTCATGTGCGTTGTGACAGTTGATATAGCTTTTTTTTTCTAGGGACATTTCCTGCTTCGTGAGATGGTCACTGAAAAACATGATGCCCATATTTTATGTACACATATGCAGGGCGGATTGCAACACAACGACCCATCCCCCCCTCCCTTCCCCCGCCCCCTCCCCACCTCACTTCGGCCCCAGCAAGCAACAACCGAGGCCCAGGCGATAGCAGCAGCAGCGACCTGTGTGAATGACCGCGCTGACCAGCGCTTGACCTTTGCCTCATACCCCCTCCCGCCCTCTCTCTCTCTCTCTCTCTCCTAGCCTCTCTGGTCAGTGACTGAACGCCCAGGCTATGGCTAAACAACCCTACTGCCCCCAATCTCCACTCCGCCTGCCCCGCCACATTTACCGCCCAAAGCTAGCTCAGCTCGAGTCTACTGTCACAAAACGCAGTTTTTCATCATAGGTTTCTCATCATATTGTTTGTGCCTCCACCTGTTCAAGGTGTTATAACTTCCCACATTATGAAAAGGCAGTCGATTGAAAAACTGTATTTATAGGGGACACGGTGGCTCAGTGGTTTGGCGTCTGCTCATGGAGAAAACAGGCCTGGATCAACTCGCGGAAAACCGGCATTTTCATGACTCAACGGTCCCCTGACCTCCGCTGTGAAGGGCAACCTTCTGGGATAAGATTGAATCAGAGACCGGTAATTTCCGCATGTCTCTGGGTTGAATATAATTTGGAGGTCCCACGTTACGTTGCGCACGTTAAAGAACCCGTGGCAGTCTAAAATCGATGAAAGAGTGGACTGGGTGCCACTGTCCGGGCAAAATATCCAGATTTCTACCTGAAAAAAGAGAGAAAGGCAGCCTCTTAAAGCCGAGATAATTCTACTTTGTCGGGGTTAAAAGGCTTAAGAAAAATACGCACGCGCGCACACACACACACACACACAACAACAACAACAACATCAACGATAACAACAGCAACAACATTGATATGTTTGTCCAACACATGTTGAAAGAAAAAGCTAAATAATTTTCTCCAAGTAGAGGGTTGAAGGAGAAGGTATTTTATCAGAGAACGTTAGCCGCTGGTACATACTACTTTGTGTGCTCGTCTTGTCAGAGCTGTAGAGAGAGGCCGAGCCAGCCTGGTGATGGGAGCAAAGACTTCGCAAGTTGCTTCGAAAAGCGTGCGAGCGATGCAAGGCAGGCCCGCTCGTTAAAACCTTCCGAGTCACTTCCCCAAACCATGTTACCGTGTCACACGGGGGCCTATGTACTGTGTGTGTCTGTGTCGGCCCCCTCCCTCCCCGCTTAATCTGCGCTGCCTTGACTGGATACCGCACAAGCTGCCACGAATCTGGGATATTTTTGTGACCAAACTGCCCAACGTGCTAGACCCAAAAGTCTAGATTTCTACTTACAATCAGTGAGCATGTTAGCTGTTTAGTTTCAACCTTGGACAAGTTTCGCGATGTGTTGTGGTTCAGATTCCTTTGTGAAGCAGCGAGGAATGTTTGTGGTGAACTAGACCAGGCCTCGCCTGCTTGCCTGCTAGTGGTACGGGACAGGCATCTGCACGAGATTTCCCCCCTCGCTTTCTGTTTCAGTGTTGCAATCTAGCGGAACTTTGGATTGCTAGATTGGATCTATATCTACATTTATTCGCGTGGAATGTAATTGTGTGTGTTGTTTGTTTTTATACAGACTAGATCTAGATCTAGATCTATATAGTCTAGATCTAGATCTAAACCTTTATGTAGAGTTGGTGGTACTTTTGGTAAGAATCTAGATTTAGATCTAGATCTAGATAGATTTACAGCATGTTCAGCGTGAATAAGCCAGATGTTTCTTGGCTAAGTGTGATTTGCTGTGTGGTTTAGAACGGAAAGTTATGCGTTTCAAAGTCCAGCATGTTCGTATCGTTCCCCAGGCGGTGTGTTGAGGAAAATGTGTGATCATGCCGTGTCGGTTTCGTTTGCCCTTTTGGTCACGTACTTGTGTAAGCTGAACCCCTCGGGTGCCTTTCTCGTCACTAGCTAGAGAACGCGGTGGTGGTGGTGGTGCGTGCCAATAACACGAGGGCCATTTTGTATCATAGTTGGGATGTTTGTGTTTGGTTGGTGAAGAGCCGAGGCAGGCAAAATTCAAGGTCAGTCCGAGCCGTGCTCTATCATTTCACGCGGATGAGAGCTAGGGGTCACGTGAACGTTTGCCTTGCTTACCCGAAACAACGTAGGCTCGGCCATTTCCCTTTCTAGAGACCATTTGTCAGAGCACCTTAAAACTGAAACATTTTTTTAAACAAGGTTTTTAAACATGTCAGAGCAGATCTAAGTCTTGGTCTAGGCCTAACTGTTAAGTGTTTCGACTCATACTGGCACACCTAGAGTCCTGTTTGCAATATGGGCATGTGGTCTACAACAAATCTCCGCCATTGACTTGATTTTTTTTATCGTTAACTTCGCTCGCACAGAAATTAGTAATTTGTTATAATAGTCTGCGTGATACGTCTTAATTCTATACGCCCCCCCCCCCATTTATTCGTAGTTCTAACTTAGGCTAGGAGTACTTATTTAGGAACATAATTTACGATTCGTCTAAATCCCTCGTAGACTCCTAGCTTTTAGCAAAAAGATCTAGTCTAGATCTAGAGATGTAGTTGTAATCTAGTTGACTAAGTTGATTACAATGTATTTTGTAGCAGACGAACATTGGTAATTCATAGAAATTCCTAGTAAAACACTTGGTCTTTCAGTGATATATTCCCAACGTTTTGTCCCCCCCCCCCCGTCAAGCACACGACCTCTAGTTGGACTAGGACATCAGAGAACGGAAAGTGGAAATAACTGCACATGTATGACATGGCGTAGAGAATTACACAGACTTTACTACACCAGGGACACATTTTCACTCGTAAGCCAGTCCAGTGAAAAGTCCGAGACGAATTTTTTATTTATTTATTTATTTTTTGTTTGTTTTTGTTTAGATTGTTTTACTGGGTTGAAGTGACTGTGAGGTGAACATCCTAAAACTTAACCTGGCTCAAATCCTCGTGGTGTGCCAAACGCTTACATGCATTACTCATGTTATTGGTATCTGAGAGAACTGACTAAATTTTAATTTTTTGCCTATGCTGGAATATATTTTGATAAAAAAAAAAGCCTCTGTGAGGCACCTGGTATCTTTAGAAGTTGCTAGTCCTTTCATTCCAGTAGGCTACGCATAAAAAGATAAATGAAATGATCCAAGGAAAAGTTTCCCCATGTAATGCAGTCCAACCAAGATTGTTAAAAAAAAAAGTTATTTCAGTGGTTTCTTGTGTGGTTTTAGACCTAATGAAATCTCCAATCTTGATCCAAATCCATACCCCTAACATGCTCAGAATACAGTGCAGTCAATTTAGTCAGTTCACTTAAAATTCTTTGCCTGAAGATGTAGTGGTGTTTACTTGCAACCTAAAGGCTTTAGATAAAAGGAGTACAATGTATTAGTTTTTATTTGTTACTCCACTTGAGACCAGTGAGAGGGATTCTCATCGGAGTTTTGTAGAAAAGGGTGAAAGTTGCAAATGTTTAGAAATGGACTTACATAATATTAATACATCGTTTGAAATAAACAATTATATCATGGCCATGAAATGCGGGGAACATTAAATTTGTCTCGCTTGATAAAAAATCACACGAGAAGTAGGCATGGAAAGGGTGCTTTGTTGTCAGATTCAGGTTTACAGAGAATGGAATTTTCTTTCTTATTATAATATCACATTTCCAGATTTTTTTTTTTTTTGTATCGATGACAATGACACAGGTGTACTTTTAGTTTCAGTTTTTGTTGGGGACAAAACAGACATAGGTAGCATAGGGTTGGCTCTGTAAATATTGCAGGGTATGTATGTAGATCTATGTCAAGTGATATGTATATATTTGACATACATAACATCGCGGGGGTGGTGTGGGAGGGGGAGGGGGGGGGGTAAGTATCAGATTCTGATGTCTTCATAAATATCAGCAGCAGAGGGCATCAACCTATAGTGTGAAGTCGGTCGATACAACTAGGCCTAGCACGACTGCAATCAAATATGGAGGTAGGCCTACTGTTTTTGTAATACAAAAAGGGCACTGCAGGCAGGCAATAAACAGTTTGCCAGTCCAGGCGACGTGTGAAGCGATTACCGACGTAACTGTACACATTATGTTCGCCTAGCCAGCGGTAGGTAGCCAGAAGTAGCGAGCCAGCCTGGATTAAGCGCGGTGTTCAGTAGATCTAAGCTGTCAGCCACACACCGACTCGCGAGTGTAAGTCCTATCGATTAGTGGGGCCTGCGCGACTGTTGATGGTGTTAGCTGGCCAGTAGTTCAACCACCACCACCACCATCACCAACCGCTACCACTACAGCACTCTAACTACCGTAGTCGCTGACAGGCCTACAGTAGTATCTTACAGCTAAGCTGAGCTGGCTAGCTGGCTAACGTCTGTACCGTTTGAGTGAACGTCCTGTTACGTTTGTGCTGTACCGTACGGGCTAAGTAGGTCATGACCACAATGAAGTACAGCCCTGGCCTCAGCCTGCCACAGCCGGGGTTTACCACCTCGCTTGGTGTTAGTATTGTGGTGTGACCAACAACAGGTTGCCAATACATTTACTATAATTATACCAGGCCAGGGGATGATTGGTTGGGTTCAGCCTCGAAACATGCCAGGACAATCCCACTGTAGTTTGTTCCCATATAAAAGTACACAGTGAGAATAGCAAAAGAGATATTAAAACAAATGAAAAACAAAACTTATTTTAATGAAAGTGGGGTAAAAACAAACCAGTAAACACAATGGAGACTAGTAAAAACACATTCAGAACAGATGATATAAATTAGACAAACAGCATGACTGGAGGCCTTTCGTAAATGACTAGAAAGAGATACACATTTTTTACGGCTTGAAAAAAAAAAAAAAGATTGAATCCACGATGAATATCACACATCAATTTGTGTCAGTAGTGCTGACAACAAGATGGCGTTCGACGTGACTTTGACTGAATTTTGTGTCATCAGTTTTTTTTACAGTAAAACACTGGTGTTGTGCGTATGTGCTCCATGCAATAATGTTCGTCAACTCAGCCATACTTAACCCTCTACAACCCATTGTGACATTTATGTTAGAAAGGCTGCAAAGGACTGAATACTTTGAGATCGTTGGGTGTTAGAAAACAGCAAGAACAAAATAATTTTAGAACACACAACAAGTCTAACGCAGACCAATAATCAGCCAGCACAAATTATGATCTAATAGTAAGTTTTATGGAAATTCTCTTCAACGTAAGGCCTTAACTTTCATTTCTCAACAGCCGCCCTGGGTCTTAGAGTCGTAATCATCGATTATATTCAGATAACGGTTAGAGGGATAGGTTGCATACGTTCTCTTGCTCCTAGACTTTAGTTCACATAATGATCTTAGACCAAGTCCTTGTATATCAAAACGGGAAGTGATTGTTCGAAAGTGATTTCGTTTCTCTGTGGAAAAAACGCCAAAGCGTAAATAATCACGTCGAAGTGGATCAGATTTTTAAAAAAAAAAGTTACATCGTAACATAAGAAAAACAAAAATAAAGAGAAGAAAGGAAAGTAACTGCATTGTAAGACAGTAGCGAATTGAATAATAATAATAATAATAATAAATCCGATCTGATGAAGCAGAAATAACTATAATGCAACGCGTCAAAGTCAAAAACAGTAAGAGAGCTGTAATACTGAAAACATCCCTGTGAGATAGGAAATAATTATATGATATGCGAGTACAGAAGCTTTTGATGGTCGCCTTTTGGTGAAACAATAACAGAACCAACTAGTTGAATGATTGTTTCCATATGCTGAATCAAATCCTCCGTAACCCAAATAAATAAAGCTGACACCAGTAACATTGTCACTTCTGAGAACTTGCCGGTCATTCAGCGTCCAGGAAATAAGATCACGTCCATTGTTGGAGCTGATTAAGAAACTTGAGAACACTTCTTTTGAGACGAAATTCTATCACGCAAATAATAAATGGATTCTAAATATGCGGCTGTGTTACTTGACTCCCATGGATGAAAAGTATTGAGATTAGGCCTTTTGGTGGGGGGGGGGGGGTAGGTTCATGTTTCGCTTTGTTCGTTTTTCTCTGAGTGGCCATTAGCTATTTGCACGAAATCAGGGTTTCAGCGCGACAGTGGTCCAATATCAGGTCTAGCAATATCTCCAGAAATAGTGGTGACGTGATTGATAAACTCTCTTTCGGTGTGGTTGTCTGTCTGTGTGTCTCGATGAATAGACTCGCACTGTAGTAAATGGTGTCCATGTTGTCTTGTCGTGTCCTGATTCCCCAGAAGCTGTTTCCATTCGTTTGTCGGAGGTATTGATAGCAAAGACACTACAGTATATTGATAATAGATTGTATAGCGCTTGGATACTGTGTACTGTACGGGATAAGCGCTATTATATAAATCAAATAGTATTATTCAGGGATGTCAAATTTCCTACTTAAGTAGAATTTCCTACTTTTTGGCTGTCATAATTTCTCTGTTGGTCCCAAATCCGGTATTATTTACCATTAACGTACTTCAGTTTTATGTGCTGCTAAAGAAAATGCCAGGAACCTTTCCTACATTTTCATGTAGACAAATTGGCATCCATGATTATTATTATAAGTATTGGTGAAAACGTTTCGTTCTCTACGTCTTGATTTATTTAGTTTGCTTATCATTTTGTTGTTGCAGCTTGTGTGACTTGAGGGAAGATCTCAAATTGAAACATTTATAACATTATAGAAAGCAGAAGAGCTCAGCTGTCTGTTTGCTTAAGTTGTGTGTGAACTTCGCTGTGAAATACGGTTTTACGTTGAATTATCCGGGGAACAGGATGTTAACAGCTATTTGACCGACAATCGGTCTGTTGTGAATGTGCATTTGTAAGGAACGACTGAATAACATAGCATTGTGAGTACATGTACAGAGTGTCGTAGCGTTTCAGTGGTGGATAACCTTCAGCCCATGTGGTTACTCTGTAGTTTTTTCTGCTTGAAACATCTGTGGAAGCCATGACTCCCCTGCACGATAAGGGATAGATCTAATGGAGTATGCAAAGTCCAAACTCACCATGGAATCATCGGAAACCGACGACAGTCGCTGGAGAGCTGCTTGATGAGTACGTTTGTTTGTTTGTGTGTTTGTTTGGGATGTAGCTCAGGTCTGAAACAACGTATGCTACATCAGTGGCCTGCGTGTTTGTCCTTTGTGTATGTGTTGCGATTTTTCTTTCTTTCTTTCTTTCATCCATCCTTCCTTCCTTCCTTCCTTGGCATTAGAATTACTATCCAAACAATGCACAGTGTAGTAACATTATACATGTATTTATATTGTAATTAAAGAAATTAAAGTGTTATTTCTTAAATACAACAAGAAAAAGGCGACACATAAAAACTCTGGACACCCCAACCCTTGTTTGTTGACATTATTGCTAGGGTTACGGTCATATGCCTAATGTAATATGATATAATATTATAATGTAATCTATTAGTCAATATAATATATATTTATAATGTAATGTAATGCAATATAATAATTTAATATAATGTAAAATAAAATTATAGAACACAGTGTTATACAATATAGCAATACAATACGCATAACATAATATGGTTCTGTGTAACGTGATATGATACAGGGATGTCAAATTTCCTACTTTAGTAGGATTTCCTATATTTTGGCTGTCAGTTATTTCTCTTTTGACCCCAAATCCGGTTTTATTTTACCATTAACGTACCTAGTTTTTTACGTGTTGTTAGAGAGTATGCCAGGAACTTTTCCTACTTTTTCTTGTTGACAGATTGGCATCCCGATAATAAAACAATACAGTGTTATATGACATGGTTAATCGTTAGGAAGCGCCGAGTATGTGGAGAACCGGTTATCGCCGAGGATAGTCGCCAAGACATCCGAGGACCTGGCAGCGAAGGGAGGTTTCATGTTGTCGTGCACATGCTGATTACCTGGAGGTTTTTTTGTCTCCACACTATCGATTGATTGTCTTCTTGTGGTCGATCTTTGTCTGCTGAGGAAAGATTTCCTTGTGAGATTAGCCTGCTCCCGCTCCGCCCGTGGATGGGCTATAATACCAAGACTAGCAGGTCTTGCTCTCACACTAGTTGTGAGAGCTTCTCTTTTCTCTAAGAACTGGCGGTTGCTGTGGGTATGAGCCTTGTTGGCATGGCGTCTTTAACTCTTTCCCTGCGAACCACAAACACAGCCTGTATTTAATAATTCCACGAGCCATGTTATATGAGAGACAAGACAAGCTCAAAGTTTAATATTAACCCTTGGTGTTAAAGTTTTATATCGGTGGGAGTTATTCTGACGTAAGATGGCCACTAGACAGAGTTATAAACCTCAGTTGTTGTGGGCTTTCGTATCGAAAGTGTTAATGGGTAGCGTGTCTCTACTGCATTGTCAGTGGCGGCGTCACCAGGCAAACTAAGCTGTCCTTTTCTGCAATGATAAAAGGCTGTATGTGTTTTTACTAAACAAAAGGACTATGTAAACTACTCGTTTTCCATCGCCGATCGAGACTTTTTGTAATAGACAAATTGTAGTGTTCGCGACGGGTCTTGTCTATCCTGTCTCTTTGTTAAGATCATTTCACCAGTGTAAATTAATGCATTTAATTTGGCTCTAAGCCGTGTGTGTGTGTGTGTGTGTGTGTGTGTGTGTGTGTGTGTGTGTGAGAGAGAGAGAGAGAGAGAGAGAGAGAGAGA
>JBCAUA010101863.1:0-10234 GCA_038406235.1 Peronia verruculata
AAGGAACTTGATATTGATGTTGGTATCACTTTGCCAAATTTTTTAGTAAACTTGATTCTTCTTCAGGGTAACAAAGTAAACATAAAAATGAAAATAGGGTACTGTTGTGTACAGAAGAAAATATCTATGAACTGACTTGCTACTTGTGTAGGAGAAGGCTTTCAATGTTTTCTAAAAAAAAAAAAAAATACAATGGTATATTTTCAGCGTTAGAATTTTTCATCTTTTGATTTATTTATAGTGGAAAAATAAATATTTTCATTTCCTGGTCTTTTTTTTTTTTTTTTAATTCCTTTACTGTGTATAGCTTTTTAATAATTTATTTCTAAGTGTGACAGAGTGACATCACCGAAGTTTGCGTTGTCTTTTCCTTTAGAAACAGATTGTGCTCTCCTTTTGATTACATAATATGACCAAATCATCAAAAAGCAAAACAAAAGAAACAAAAGAAACAAAACAATAACAACAAATTACAGTTATGACAGGAAAACCTTGCTGTACTTCTTGACCTTGAAGAACATGCAGATTGTTTCTGGAAAAATGAATAAGGAGTGGGTGGAAAGCTATCAGCTATATATTAGTTGCCAAAAAGGAGATTTCTGAGAAAAGGTTCACCTGTATTCAAATGCAGTATTGAGTCCATATCCATGGTCCATGTCCACTCCAGCTCCAAAAGTTCCTATGGTGAGCCCGACTGCAGACCAGTAATCCTCAAATGACTTAACGTGTGGCGGGGAAGATAAAAATGGTGCCACACAGGGTATATTTCAGGGTTCATTTTCTTTGTCCTAACGCTGCTCTTGAGGTTGGAAAATCTTGTTACCAATGCTGTAGTTGTCTCGCCCACATATTCTTTGTTACATAACTTACATATGATGACATAGATCAGATTTTGGCTACTGAAGCCCAAAGAACTTTTAAGGTATGTTTTTGTTTTGTTGCACTGCTGCAGATATAGCAACACTCAATGACATGTGAGCAAGTCATGCATTTTGGTTAACCACAAGGTCAGAAGTAATTCTGAGTTCTGATGTTATTATTCGATCGTGTGAGGACCAAAAGACTGGATATACCTGGGGGAATTTTCCATGCGAAAATTGGGGAATCCTTGAACATGCTTTTCGTCTTCTCTGATTAGGTTAGGATGTCGGTATGCTTGTCATGTAGCTCTCTCATGTTGGGTAATTTCTTATTTTGTTCTAAAACACAATACAAAAGGGCTGTATGTCAAGAATTCATTTCTATCCATTGTAGCAATGAAATGGAGGATCGGATCAGTCATGTCTGGTCTATAGCCGTTTTTTGAGTAGTTGTTTTTGACTAGCCGTTTTTGAACTCTTGACTTCTTTTGGAGAAGAGATCATTATCGGAGCAATTCTTTCGGAGACGAAGAAAGCCCCTAAGACCATGGATAAAAAAAAAAAAAAAGCACCACCGCCTTCAACATCACCATCACCACCACTAATACCATTTCATAAACTAGAAAAAGACTGTCCAACCGGCAACTAAGCAAATAATTTTTTTAAAAAGCGGATATTCCGCTTGTGAGATCATTTAATGGTAGTCTGCTGATTTCCGGTAATTGACTACCAAACACGAAGTGTTTGGAGTTATCGTTCTTGCCTTGTACACTTCCGCAGGCATCAGCACGACTTAGATTTATCTGTAAATGGCTTATATTATGATGGTTAAGATTAAACTACTGTCCTACAGGGTTTTTCTCAGGTTGGTGTTCACACCATCTCTACCATCACCAACACAATTACTACCACCACTATCATCATGTTTTAATGTTTTTTACTCTTCCCCCCCCCCCCCCCCACGGGGGCTCGGGATGTATAAGTAGGTTCCTTGCTCCCACCTGCAGCGGTGAAAGCCCGCAATCTGTCTCCCATGGAATGCCATCCTCGTCGTTCCAGGGGGTGACGTGTCTTCTCTCTCTCCTTGCTCCTGTCCTCTGTTCCACTTTCTTTCCTCTCTCCTTCTTGACGTGTAAACCGTATTTGGCACAATGTGATCGTGCTGATGAACCGTTAAACCCAATCACAAATAATCTTAATCTTTCTTTTCAGAATTCACTTTCTTTCTTACTATCTACTCACCAATCGATTTTCGACTCTTAAAGCAGTGGTCTAGTTTTCCCAGGAAGGACATAATGTAAACGCACGAACGCACGCACGCACAAAAACCAGACTCAGACACTTATGAATACAAAAATCTTGCTGATATCTGAGACACAGACACACATAAACAGACACACATAAACAGAAACACATAAACAGACACACAAATGAAACAAGCGATAATAATCTTTGCTAGCAATTATCGGTGAGTACAGCCTTCCGTTTTGGACTGCAGGCCAAAGTGAAATAGATTCAGATTGTAGGCGGGATGTTGAAAGTGAGTTACTGCCAACCAGATGATCCTCTTTTCTGACATTGGCAATGCAGTTTGTCCAGAAGGCAAGGCACTCACTCACTCACTCACTCACTCACTCACTCACTCACTCACTCACACTCACTCACTCACTCACTTACTCACTCATTCAATCACATGTGAAACCTAACTTTGGTGGCTTGGTGGCTGTGCACCAGCGTGCCTTTAGTTTGACCCCGTACCAGTCGCTCGGTCGGGGTCAAGAGGTCAGATCACGCCTCCCCGCTGTCCCACCGACATCGTTGCCTGTGACTGTGGCAGTGCGCTAATATCTTGGTTTTTAACATCAAAATAAATGTAACAAACGCAGTATGACACGTTAAGAAAAAACATGAACATGAAGATTACGACCTGAACTTTTCTGTAGTATAAATTTCAATAATATATTTCAGTGTCGGACACTATGGCACTAGTATCAAAATAGGCAAAATACGTTACATTTTATCACCTGAATTCACTTTTCTACCTCTAATTTTATTATCATGTTTCCAAAGGCAACCCCCCACCCCCCTGTAAGTTATGTGTGAAGAAAGAAGAAGAATTTGCCTTTCAAATAGTGGTAATTAAAATAATAATAATAAAAGAGAATATTTATATGGCGCTTATCCCAATAATTACAGGCTCTAAGCGCTTTACAATCCATTATTACCCCGACAGACCCAAAGAAGACACTCCTAAACGTTTTCAGCTTCCTGGGAAGCATACTGTTAGGCGCTCAAATCCTTATCAATCTAACAATACCAATCACTGTCTATAGTCTAGTACCCATTCAAACCTGGGTGGAGTCAGGAAATGTGTGTAATTTGCCTTTCCCAAGGACAAACTGTGGGGACCAGTGAGGATTCGAACCCGGAACTTCAGATCCCGAGTCGACGGCCTAACCGCTAGCCCACGACACCATCCCATGTCAAATCTAGTTTAATCACAATCGGCTTTTGAAATGTTGTATTCCTCTACACTACCAAAGCCGGTCACTGAGATCGTCTGGAAAATGCTTTTGTCCTCGCACACACACATCACTAATCCCTACACTCATAGTACTGCATCATATAACATATCAGTGATAATCAACATTTTAATCAAAATCCATTGCCAAAAGAGGCATTCTTGAGATCTGAGACAAATTTGAATAAATCTGAACAAAATGTTTTAGAAGCTTTTTTTTTTTTAGAGAAGAGAGAGAGAAAGAGGCATTTTAGCTGAAGGCTGAAGTGAAGGTGACCGAATGGTATAACTTCACAGAAAGGAAAGTTGGTGAGAACTTTTACACATAACTAACAGTAGTGACATGTTTGCTGGCGGTACTGTCTCCATTTGTCGGAGATGATGAGCTGGTATAGAAAGGCTTATTCATAGTTTATCAATAGTTGAGTATCTCTATAATAAGAGCGATCAGGGAGCATGGTATTTATCTTATGGTCCAATCAAGTCGGAATTGGCAGGCATTTCAAATTCAAATAAAATTACAGACGTTGGCAATTGATACCCAACTGTGTTATAGGCTACTCTTTGTTTTGATTGAATTTGCAGAGTTGTTTTAATTTTCTTTTTTTTTTATGCCGAACTATCATTCACTTTCTCCGCCATCACTTCCGTGTGGGGACACATGATGCGTTTTCAGCACGTTTTGTTTGAGTAATATTCAGTTTAATGAACCAAAATATCTGCATCGAGGTGCGCATGCTGGCCAAACAATTTAAATCGCTGGACTATATATTTAAAAAAAAAAAAACTCTCACAGATGCAGTGGGGTACCCAGCCAGTACACAATATTATCACTAACATTAGCAGTAAGATACAAGGACAGGCTGTTTTGAGTTACCTGATAAAATCATTCAAATCTGATACTACCTATCATCAGTAATCTAAAAAGTAAGATTGAGAGAGACAGAGAGAGAGAGAGAGAGAGAAATGTTTGTGAAATGTTTATCACTGATATTGCCGATATTACAGATAGAACGGATTGTTTAGGCCACAGGGTTGACCATTGAGTCAGCAACATTGTCATGATCGGTAATATCGCCACTGAGGCTTAAAAATGCCGATATTTTGGTATATGTGCTTCATATTATAAAAGATGATGCAGTACTTAGGCAAAAAACACCGATGGGCCCAAAGATGAGACAGGCAGAGTGGGACTGGGAGTAGCCATCCCCGAATGGCGACACAAAACTGAGTTGTCTCTACTGAAAAGTACGTCGGTCTTCACTGCGGAACTGACCGCTATACTGGCTGCGCTGCGCACCATATCGCAAAACCCTTTCGATGGGATGTTGGTCCTATCAGACTCACTCTCCAGCCTTCAGGCCATAAGAGGCTGCCAGGAGTAACATACGGGAAGAGATCATCTATGCTTGCACAAGTTTTGAGGCCTGCCAGTGTCGAAGGAGAATGACATGGATACCGGGGCACGTCGGGATCAAAGGTGATGACTCAGCCAACCGAGCTGCAAAGGGATAGCCTGCTGAGTGCCAACAAGGTTTAGGTTGGCGAAGGTCAAAGAGCCGTCAAATATGTCATCCGACATAGCGTTCGAGACCGGTGGACCGACCAGTGGAAGTTGAAAAGAGCTGACAGAGAGGCGTTAGCCATGTTCAGAGCTCCTGGCACAAAGCCCGAAAGGGAACACAAAGTCCTAGTGAACAACTACTGCTGAAATATAAAGTGGGAAAAGGATCCCATAGGTTCAGCTACCACAGGCGGCCCACCGCCTGCGACACATGAGGATCACAAATGATGTTACCCACTGCATGTGCGGGTGCCCAAGGTTCGTGGACCAGCGCAGGGATCTGGTGCTGCACATGAGGAATCTGACAAGTCCCTCACGTTGGAAACAGTGTTCCGACACGATGCACCAAAGGCATTGGAGGAGCAGATCAGGAGATACGTAGCAGCAGCGTATTACAAACTGACGTCAGACTAAGGCTGTGGTCTGGAAAAACTCAGTCAAAGTACCAAACGTGACAGGTAAGTGGCAAATCTTGCCGGCTCCGCTGACACCCGCAGCCGGGCCTCGATCAGGGACAAGGCAGGCAATGCCACCACCAAGCGGGGGAAATGCCTACTGACCACGGGATTGGCAAACCCGTGAGTCCCCTGTCTCAGCAGGACAAGGCGCGTATAGTTCTTGGAAGTATATCGGCTCTCCCTGTTAACACAGCGGCAGGAGGGACCAAATCTTAGGCAATGCGGGCGTGGCCCAGTTGCGAAATCAAAACAGACTGGGGGAGGGGGGGGGGACTGAAGCGGCGGTCCCCACAACCCACCGCAAGTCCTAGGCAACCGTATACAGGGAGGAAGTTAGTCGCTGTCGGTATGGGGTGGAAGAGGGTTCCTTAGGTGCACTCTATTCTCCAATAGGGGAGTCGAAACCCGACCTGCATGTGGTGGACAGTAACTAGTCGTGTCATGAAGGGAGAGGGGTGATGTTCGTCAGACCCAGGCACACATCTCTGATGGAACGAACGCTTGGCGAGCAGGAGGTGGATAGCACAAAAGACCAAAAAGTGCAAAAATGCAGCCGGCTACAAAAAGTCTAACATGCCCAGGGGAGTATAAGTAAACTACGCCAAAAAGTAAACTTAGGATCTTAGCCTTTAGAGTGGTACATTTATATGCCTATCCGCGTTCCGGGAGGTTGAAAACAGAAGAATAATATTAACACATTTCAAGATTTAAGAAACAATAATGACACTGCATAAAGTGTTACGATTTACATCATTATGTAGATGTATGGGGTAAGTATATCTCAAAAGGTGAGCAAAATATCAGATTTACTATCCTTAGCATGGCCATTGTGATGGAGCTAAAATAATTTATTTCTGCTGCATTACAGCTAATATGCAAGATTACTCCATAAAACAACACACAAAAATAGCCACTCACCAGACAGAGTAAAATTAAACAGGTTGCACAGGATCAGGATAACCACACAACGTGTATCAGTTCTCTGAAAATATCAGCAATCTCGTCACTATTGCTAAAAACGAGTTGTCTACTGAAGTTTTCTTCACAACCATGAGCAGTTTGTATCAATCAGCCAAATCTTAATTACTTTCTTAATTACTTTTCATCGCTGGACACATATGACAAAATAAAGCACTGTCAAAAAGGTAAAATCCCCTCCTCCCCCGCCCTCTTTTTTTTAAACTTTATAAGCACAAGACTGTAATAACTAGATGGTTTGTTTTGTTTTGATTATATATAATGTAAAAAGAGATATATTGTGCTTAAAATGTTTTTTTTTTAAATACATGTATTTCTATTATGTATTATTAATATACGTTTATATTAAGATACATGCACATATTATAAACTGGATAGGGATTAACGGTAAGGGCAGAGTAAGAGCCAGGGTTAAGGTCAAGTTCAGGGTAAGCAACCTGAAAAGTAATTACACTGACTGAAAAACATGGGTGATCCTAAAATACGATATAACACCACAGCGCAATCAGTTTTCAGCAATTATTTATGATCAACAACGTCAGATTCTCCAACAATTTAGAGTTACAAGACCTATGATGAAAAGAAGACAAAAAAACAAAAAACAAAAACAAAAAAGACAACACAAACCACAAATTAGACCTATAAAGGGTGCAATGTCCAACTAATAATAAATGCAGATCTGACGACTGATTTATCGAAATTACATGTCAAGACCAATATTGAGCTTTATCTCTCTCAGTTGACATTTGGAAATTCGCCTTGAGCTGTGGCAAAATGACATCTGTGAATATTTTTGAAACCTGAAGTTTCCGTAATTTCTAACAATCTGATTGCGGAGAACCAGTATTGTACAACTTGACGTTGTGATACATTTTCAGAGCTAAATTGTTATATTTATGATACTGTTACTGATACGTTCTACAGGATGCTAAGTTATTATAGATTTTTACTAAATAGTTAAATAGTTTCATACTATCTAGATCTAGATCTAGATAGAATCTAGATAATATAGAGTCTAGCTAGAATCTAGATCTAAGTCTAGACCTCAACCTAGACAAACGAAAACAAACAAACTATTGATTTGTGTAAGAAAGAACCAATTATGAGAGAACCCTTATTGAAGAGAACATTGACACAAACTATAGCTGTAGGCTTTTACAAGTTCCAGGGCACATATTCAGTAACTATCAAATCACAAGACCCTAAATTACCCATCTCGCCATATTGCATTATGTCACAGCACTAAAAGCTGCTGAATGCTGCGTTTTGGTGCAGTGCTGTGCATGCTCAGTCTTCTGAATACACTCCTGCACCACCAAGTGCAAACGCCAAGAAGGATTCCAGTGGGGACTCTTGCAAGATGGCATCCACTGAAAAAACCAACGGTTCCCAGGGACCCTCGTTACAGACGAGGGCCTCTGATGCTGTGATTAAAAACACCAAACAGGTTTGCGGCCCTGGCAATTTTTTCATCGTTGAGTATGGAGGGCGTGGAAACCAAAATCTCAAGTCTTCTTTACCTCCAACCCTTCTGTTTCCCTTGGCCCTTCTCCTACCACCTTCCAGAACCATCCTCTCTCCCGGCCTCTACCCATAAGGTCCACGGGCACGTTCCCTGCCAGTAGGCCTTTGTGATGACTATTTCCAAGCCTGGGAAAGACTCGAATTCGTCCAACTTCCGCCACATCTCCCTCACCAGTTGTCTGTGTAGGCTGATGGAGCGGTTGGCGACCAATCATTTGAACTGGGTCTTAGAGGACAAACAATATCTTTGGCTTTCCAGTGTAGCTTCCGCGCAGAGTGTTCCAAGACAAACCATATCGTCAGTCTAATAGCTTTCCTCCAAAAAGCCTTTGTTCTTCGATGATAAACTCACCTCCTACAGCGTCTTCAACGTCTATTCAGCAGTGGACTGCCTGGATTCGCGGTCTACTGGCTACTGCGTCATGGTTGATGAGGGAGAAATGAAGCAGCAGATTCCATCGCCAAGGTCAGTCTGATTTTAGATCAACTGGATGAGGCATTCCCTCATCTGAATCTCAGGCCAGCTATCAACGAGCACATCATATTGCTATGGAATTAAACAAACTACAAACAACCTTTACTCTATCCAGTAAGACCTTGGATCTTGGCCAGGACGTCTGGGTCACTCTCACCTTACTTCTCTCAGCAAAGAAACGCCTCCCCCCCACCAAAGTGCGTGACCTGTGACTTCAGAGACGTTTGAGAGGGCCACTTCTCGAGTTGCACTTTGAAGGATCTATTTGAAAAAAAAAAAGAAGCCGTCTTAAGCTTTTTACACCAGACCAGTCCGTCAGGCAACTGTAACATCATAGCCTTATTTTGATAGGCACGCGGCTGTTCACAACTGGCACCGCATATTTTCTTACATCCGTTTTTTTTTTCTTTTGTTTGTTTGTTTGTTTGTTTGTTTTTCTTTTTCTTTTTAATTCTGCTGTACAATTAAAATTTGATTTTTCAATTCATAATAATATAAACATGTTGATTGTAACGAATCATGATTGTTTCATAGACATGCATAGACAAGCATAATATGTGGTCCGGTAAGGTCATGTGTACTCCAGGCCCGTGTGTTGTGAGTGATGCTCAGCCGACTGTACCTGCGTGTACTGGGATTATACGATCGTGTGTGTTAGGGAAAGGTCGGGGCGGCTTTTGTGTGACCTTATGTGTGTGAGTGATGTTCAGCGGACTGTAACTGTGTGTTCACGAAAGATCGAATGGGTTCTGGTCTGACCTTGTGGGTGTGTTATTATGTCATGTGCATGTACTGGTCACGTGAGAGACTTCGGGAAGAGAGTGTTCTAGTTTGGCTGATGTCTCTATATATGATCGTTCACTTATGACCTTTCACTTCCGCGTCCGCCCACCATACTGTGTTTACATTTCAAACACGGAAATAAATCACTTATGACGTTCCTCTTCCGCGTCCGCCCCACTGTCTATTGTTTACATTTCAAACACGGAAGTAAACGCAAACATGGAAAGGATTGCGTCCTCCCCACCTTCCATTGTTTACATTTACACTTCAGTGGCTAAAGAGGAAAATTTCTTGGACGCAGCATCGGGGATCTTTGTAACATGACTGTGAACGGAACGATAATAGCACGTTTTTTTTTTTTTTTGACCCGTTTCTTTAGGTGACAGTGTTGTAAACTTAGCCGAGTGTTTAACACCAAAATCTCGAACTCGATCTTGATCTCTACACAGCATGGCCGTTCTAGGTAAATCTACCTTGGTTGAAATAGATCTAATAACATCTTATGATCTAGATCTAGAGTGTAAATCTAGTCACATTGCTTAACTGATTCACGGATTAGTAAATGATATCGAATAGTATGATGTAATCCTTAAATCTAGATTTTGAACTAGATCCAGCTCTAGATCTAGACTAGATCTATGTCCGGGATCTAACGTCCAGGCCGATCTTCTCCATATTGCTCTTAAAGTCTGAGTGGCATTTTAACGTTTAGACTACAGCCAATTCATTGTTTTTGTGAAGCATTTTTATATTTATGACAGAATCTAGATCTAGTTAGCGTTTGCGAGATCTTTTTTTCTTTTGCAAGGCAATGGCTGAAAAGGAAAATTGCTTGTACCCAACTTCGAAGGCTAGATCTACATACTGAGTAAGAATCCCTTTCAACACCCGTGCAAGTTAATTTTACCCGTCGTCTTTGCTGACCTTGTGGCGAACAGTGTGCGAAACCAGCATCTAGATCTAGATTTCACGACAATAAAAGATTGGTCTAACCTGGTTGCAAACAATATCATTTATGGATTTAGTATGTAGCCTAAGTCTGGTCATATTGCTATGAAAGATCAGTAAATC